>LDKF01000838.1:53859-72221 GCA_001026735.1 Rotylenchulus reniformis | reverse complement strand
CCCCGACCCCTTGCGATTTGCGATCGAGACCCCCCCCCCTTGTAGAACTATGCTGGGTTCTAATGAACTTTTTTTGAAATTTGGAACCCTAACAAGCAACAAATTTGTCAAAATATAGAACGAGTGCAAAATTTTTTTACCAGACGGATAATAGCAAAATGTGGTTTAACTCCCCGCAGCTATGAAGAAAGGCTAAAAATTTGTAGATTAACTAACAGTAAGCTAGCTAATAGAAGAAGGATAGTGGATTAAAAACACATTTAGACCCACAAAAATATTTCAATTTTACAAAGAGAGCATGCAGAAGACCGCATTTACTTCAAAATAGTAAATATCATCCAAAAACACAACAAAATTTTTCACAAGGATTGTTACCAATTGGAATAAATTGCCCAAAAAAATAATTGAAGCCTCTAGTAGCGATCGAACAGTACAGTGGTACTGAACAGTAGTTGCCAGTAGTACTGCGTACTATCTACTGGTTTTTTCGCTGATCAGTAGTAAAATCAGTACAGTAGTTTTTCAGTGTTTTTAATACTGAGTACTGTGTACTGGCACTACTCGACTACTGATACTGTGTACTGATACTGGGTTTTGATACAGTACTTTACAGTACTAATTTTTGCACCCCTAAGAATGACAAAATTTCGGAAATTTTGATCGGAAACCATATATATTTTCGAAAATTTTGTCGAAAACGCCTAATTTTTTGGAAAATTTTCTATCAAAATAGACACTTTTGTTAAGAAAAAATACATTAAAAACTAAATTTTCATTCTCAGTTGCCATATAGATTACGGATCGCCGCATATTTTATAGTATAGTGTGTCTATATCTTAAAAAAATTTATACTGAGATATTAAAAAATTGAATGAATGTTTGTTAAATTTTGTTTTTTTTTTGTACTTTTTTCTCATTCCCGTCTTTCATTTCCCCTTCTCCCATTTTTTTGTATTAACGATTTGGAAATCCCTGAGATATACTATATAAAATAGTTAATTGATAAAATAATTCATTTTTTGTAAATATTTTTTCGATTTTTCACAAACATTTCCAAAAAATCCCTTCACCCGACCCTCCTCCCTCCCCTTCTGCGATCGACCCTCCCGACCCCCTGCGATTTGCGATCAAGACCCCCCCCCTTGATCCCCTCCTTGTAGAACTATGAAAAAATATTCAAGGATCACAGCAATATTCTACCCAAAATTCGGCAAATCACTCACCGATATCAATGCGCTCGCTGTTGTTGCTGAGGGCGTGGAACATCGCGAAAGTGCCGCATGCGTTGTGGATGTTCTGCTTCATGAAGAATGCCCAATCCGGCACTTTGCCTTTGTCCGTCGCGGCCAATCCGCCATAAATTTCCTTCAGATAGGCATTGGATTTGTCCTGGTAAGGATAGCAGAAGACAAGTGCCAGATGAGGTTCGGGAACGAAGTTGATCAGTTCCTGGTCAAAACCGAGCAACTCCTGGCACTCCACGCCTTTGACGCCCAATTTGTCGATGTACTAACAAGAAAGTTGGACATTTAGAAACCCAAAGTTTGTAGCACCTTGCTGAATGCTTCTGGATTTGATTCGAGCGGAATCCAAACGGGATTGCTGTCGTTGAACTGCATTAGAACAGAATTAATTCAATTAGAATTCTGATGGTAAATAAAAATAAATTCAAAAGCCTTCCCAAAGATTAAAAAAAGGAATATTCAAATTCCAAATATTTCCAAACATTAGGGATAGAGACCCTCGTAAAAAATCATGATCAGTTTATAAGTGCAAAATTCCAACAAAGAAATTTCTGATAAAACGCATCGAAACAAAGGGGTCAACGAAGATGAAGGGAGGATGATAGGTTGGATATTTTCGGATAGATGTGGATGATAATTGATAAGGTATAACAAAATAAATAATAAAGGAAGAAGACGATGGTGGCGGATGGGTACGAAGAAAACAAATCGCGTGGTTGTGAGGGAAAGGCCACCCTCACAAAAAAGATTCCCAAAATCAGATGAAGAACGTGTTTTTTATCATTATTGTGATGTTTCGATTGCGAGTCCATGTTTGATCGGTGGATTACTGCTGTTCGCCTGGTGCTCCTCTCACTGCCTCTCGGCCAAGTACCGGCGTCCGGACTCGGACTGTCTGACACTGAATAAGTCGGAAAGGGGAAAATAGTCAATATCGAAGTTCGATGCGCAAAACGTAAAGTTTAAAACCTTTGCTGCAACAAGAATTGCGCCATCTGAATTTGGTGCGGACTGCCGGTGATGGTGATGATACGCTCGTCAGTGCCGAACACGTCCGACTGTGTGTCAATCTCAATGCGCGCGCCCGACTCGCCGCGGATTCGATTGATGCACTCGCCACGTTTGCCGATGATTGTACCGCTCAACTTGCTCGGAATAGTCACCTAAGTAAGAACAAAATTATTAGGAACATAAAATGATATTAATTAATTAATTAGTCCTTAATCCTGAGTAAACCATAATCTAAAATGTTCCATTTTTTGATCTCGAACCTGTGTCGTGGTCACTTGCTCTCCTCCACCCGCACCGGGATATCCCATTGGCGGTGGAGGCCCACCGGCGTGCGGAGGCGGTGGTGGTCCGCCCGGTCCAAAGCCAGCATAACCCACGCCCGGCTGTGCATTGTGTGGTGGCTGATGTGGCGGATAGTCGAAATGAGGCGGAGGCATCGGTGGCGGTGGTCCCCCTGAAAAAACAGAATAATTTTCTTCATTCCCCATTAATTTTCTCACCCATTGATGGACCCTCAAATCCTCCGTAAACATGGCACATGTGCGGATTGTAGTTGTGCGGATCATACGGCTGGTGCGGACCCTTGAACGGAATGTCCTTGACAAAGTCGATGAGTTGCTTGACAGCTGTCGGCAACTTGGACGGATCGCCCGTGATCACTGTAAATGTGAAAGAAGTTCAGGACATTTCTTGGCAAAAACATACAGCAAACTCGGTCGCTGGACACCGGACAACATTCCTGGAACACCTTGAAACGGCACTGAGTCTGCTCACGCAGCTCCTTGATCTTGCTCCCGCTGCGCCCGATTATGGCCCCGGCGTGTGACTGGTGTACGAGCACCTTGACGTCATTCTCGCCGCGACTTGCCTTCTCTCCCTTAATAACGATATAATTATATTTTAATAAATTTTTTTTATATTAAATTAATCTATGTTAAAATTCAGTATTGAACCTTATCCATGGAGCGTACCTCGGACAATTTGTTCAGTATCTCTGTGAAACATTCCTCAATGGTCTCAATTGAACACACGATGGTCAACACGCTTAAAATGGATAATAAAGATAATTTTAGTTAGTTTAAATGGAAAAATGTAGTCAGCTATTTAAAAATAAGTATCAACGACTATCGACTAGCCAAGAGAAAAGTGCCACCCATCCCCGGTTTTCATGCGATTAACCCAGCCATAATCTCAAAATCTTACTGGCGCTACTTTTAAATAAAAGTGATTTCGTAATATTGCATAATCCCTAACAATAAGAAGCGACAGTCGATTTAAAAAAAAACAGTTAACGTTCGACCTTTAGGGAAAAAAACAAAATTATGCCGGTGCCGGTCACTCTATTTCAAAATCACTTTATTTCGGAACTTGGAGGTAACGCCATTTGCCTAACTGATTCATTCACAGCTTGCCAATTTATGATAAGGAGGGAAGGATTACCGCTCGGGAGTGCTCCTATCAGGGACATTGATGTTGGCATCGTACTGAAATGAAGGAGGGGTCAGAATGTGTGAAGAGCCTTGGATGGATCGGATTAAGCGTCGATTTGGGTCAAGCCAAGTTTTCTGTTTCTTCCACTTTTCATTGAGACAAGTGTGGATGGAAAGGCCCAGCCAAAGCCATAGGGGTGGTTGGGGCCACTTCATCAAGCCATAATTGTGGATGGACGGAAAGTGGGAAATGGATAACAATTAAACTTCAAATTCTTATGTTCTAAAATTAATGAAAGCAATTCATTAATTGCCGGAAATCGATTTAAATGAATTTTAGTTAATTTTAGATGCTTCGTATTTTTGCCATGATTTTACCAAAATTCTTAAAATAAACAAACCTTGGAACGCAATGATTTGATGTATTCTCCCCCGCGACCAATCACAGCGCCCGCCGATCGCGATGGAATCAACATGCGAAGTTCGAACTTGCCGGCTGCCAATGCGTCTTGGTAAGCCTCGCCGGCGTCATGAGTTCCGCGGAAACGCTTTTGGCCGCCATTCATGTGGCCTCCGGCCCCACCACCGCCGCCGCTGCTGCCGCCGTACATTTGCATCCCGTTGCTGTCTTGTTGAGGAAACTGTCTTTTCATAGCATCAAACGCACTAAAATTCATCCCGTAGTTGAACACGCCAAAGAGGTCAAAACTGGGTCCCTAACACTTGAGGACAATTTGAATAAAAAATATTGGGTGAATAACCTAAAAATGGAAGAAACCGAAATATTGGAAAATCCAAGGAGTTTGCCAGTGTAGTAAAATTTTGGTAAAAAAANAAAAAAATTGAAAAATCCCCATATGATTTTTGGAGTTACTACATTGACAATGCTCCTTTAAAAAGCCAAGAAGGTCATTAGTCAAAGAAAAAAGGAAAGAATAAAGAAATTAGCAAAAAACCTGCTATAGCAGAAAATTTTAGATCTGTTATTAAGAATGTAAAATAGAATACGTGGAATTGGAGTGTTAGCGAGGGAAGTTAAAAGCTTAATCATAAAATACCAAACAAAGATTCGTCATCCGAGGAAGTGAGCTTCCTGCCCTTCCATTATTTAATAAGGCAATAAATTTATTTATTGCCTGTTTTATTCGTGACCAGTAGCTTGAGGTTTGGGCCGATGGTAATAGACAAGACAGCAGCTATTGATGAGATGTTGAGTTAAAAGCAAAACAGGAAGAACAACAGGAAGAACGCAGCGAGCAGGAAGTATATGGAATATTTTGAATATAAGGAAGAATGAGAATGATGGCGTGGAAAATACAAATGGAAAAGTAAGGAGAGGAGAAAGGAGGGGGATGGTGGGTGGAATAAGCAAGCAAGCGAGTAATTAGAAAGGATGCAAAGGTAAGAGCAACGTGGATCCACCATTTCACAATGTTCATGGATTTAAGAATAAATTGATCAATGATTGATTGATGGGATAGGCAAAGAATAAAGAATGAAAAGAGCTACATAAATGAATAAAAAAAATTGGAGGCTAGTTGGTGTGTAAAAATACCGCCGATTTTGTTTTTTTGATTACATTAAGCTACTGGGTTTTTTGCAAAATATTTGATACTTGTTAAATTTACCCCCTCCTCTCCCTCTCCCCTGGGAGTCTGAGACCTCCTTCTCCCAGCTTTTCTAAATTATCAGTCCTTCATCTCCATACTACTCCATACTATTCATACCAAAAAATAGATAAAATCATAGCTTTGGTGAGATCTGAGATCATACGAAAAATCTGACATCAAATGGAGCTCATCAGCTCTTGTCAATACTATACTGTTGGTGGGGATCACTAATCATGATCACTTCTGTATTTGAAGAAATANTTTTTTTTAATTTTATAGCCCATTCAATTCTCTATAAAATCTAGCCAAAGAATATCAAAAATATCATTATTCAAATAGGAAAAAATAGCCTCCAAAATATCAACCCTAATTGGCATCTCGTGGCGGACGGTCAATCAGACCATTAAAAAATTTTAGTAAAATATTTTCAAAAGAAAAAAATTAAATTAAATGCATAGGGAGTATGGCACATTAGAGTACTTCAAAAATGAGCGAAAGATCTAGGTCGTCCAGGACCAAGCAAAATCGGTACAGGTTCAGGAAATGAGTGGACCGCAAACCTCGGGTTTCCATGAGAAGGGTCGGACGCGAGACCGAGATCAAAGGAAATCAATCTGACTAATGGCCAAAAATGAGCTATATATCGGTCTCTATAAACTCTAAAAAATTCAGCTTCGCTTGCGAATCAAATAAAGAATTTCAGCCCCAAAGATATCGATTGCTCCTCCAGCGGCACGCAGGTACCCCCCATCCTTCTCCCAGACGAAAAATTTTCACAATCGAAGCCTATCCATAATCATCAAAATGACATAGTAGGGACAGAAAAAACTGCTCTTTCTGATCGTATAGTCAGTTATTTCAAAAAGGCCCTATAAATTATGGTTTGGGCCGGAATTTCACAATGGGCAGAAAAACACTGATTTTTGGCTGCCTAGGGGTCCAAATCAACAAAATTTCTCATATAGGGGAAAATCTCCGGGGCATTTTGAAACCTCGTTCTATGGACTACTTTTTGGCAAAAGAGAGAATTTTCCAACAGGACTTTGCACCAGTAAATAAAGCTCACAAAATTCAGACCTGGTGCCGAACCCGTCTGCCCGGGTTTATCACCTCCCAAGAATGGCCCCCTTATTCTCCAGATCTGAACCCGATGGATTATTCTATCTGGGCTATTTTGGAGGCATGGCCTATGCTACTCCTCTTAAAANGGGACAAAATTCCGGTCCAAGAGCTGCGTGCCATCGTCGAAAATTTTTCCGCGCGACTTCGTCTCTGTATCCGCGCTAAGGGTGGGCATTTTGAAACTTAATGATTGTGTTTGTACCCCATTTTGTTGCGCATCATATGCATATTTTGGATTTTAATTTGACCGGTTAATAAAAAAGTTATTTAGAATTTACCATGTAACAGGACTTTCTGGTCACCCTGTAAGTAATTTTTCAAGGGAGAAGTAAACTTAACCAATATTTCATGTGTTAAGTTACTAGCGTGTTATTCATATATGCGTAGTTATTCATGTGTTGTGTAAGTTATTTCATGTTAGTAGTAAAAAAAATTCCATAGTATACCTATTCACCGAATGCGAATGCCATCAGCAAATCGGTCGTCATGGCGTCAAACAATTTCAAAATGCACTCACCGTTTTCCACTCTCTTTTTCTTCCCTACTATTTTCCTTCCTTCTTCTTTTCTCCCTATTTTCAACGGTGAACTACGAAACAACCAAAAAAAGGGACTACAAAACACGAAATAAGCAAACAAGAGCCGGAAAGTAAATAAAAAAATGAAATGAATCTTTATCCTAACTCTAACAGATCCGGAAAACTCATCCTAAAAAATGAATATTAAAGAAAAATTGGAGATATTCTGCGGTCGCCAGAGCAAAGATCGATTTATTCTGCGGCCGCTGTAGCAAGATCAATTTAAAACCATTTTTGCGGTCGAGCGAGAATTTTGAAGCGAAAGGCATTGTTCGAGTTATAACTCGATTTAAGTCAAACCAAGAGAAACGAGTTTGGTGTGAATCTGCCTACTAAGCCCATCCGAATTGGCCTAGTCTAAAAAAATATGGCCAAAATAATCATTCGTGCGAGCATTTCTTATAAATTGGCCGATACGACTGATTATTTTGGCCATATTTTTTTAGGACTAGGCCAATTCGGATGGGCTTTGGCTCATTTTGTAGCTATTAATTAGGTCTATCTTTTACACCAAACTCATTTCTATAGGTTTCTTTTGAACCGAGTTATATGGTAACTCGAACAATGCTTTTCGTTTCAAACTTCGGTACTTAAAGGATAAATTTTTCGTTTTTAGCATTAAAGGTTTTTGTCTTTTTGTCGAAGCGAAATAACTCAAAGATTATACACAATTATGGTTGAATCAGAGAAAGATGATAGCTTTTTTTTCACATTCTCTGCAGGAAATTCAAATGCTGTATTTACGCCATAATTGTTTTTCTCTGTCTGTGTCCTATGAGAACAGAGAAAGAGAATAGGGAAATACTACATTGATCATGGAAATTTTAAAACAATCGCTTCAATAATCGGAGAAAGTTTCATGCTAAATACGAAAAACCGACCCTTTATAGTTGGTTTGTATCCCCTTTTTATCCCCCCCGCCCACAATAGAATTTTTAGAAATTGATTTTAAATCATCTAAAAATTACTTCCCTAGGGTAACTTTTGGCGCTGAGTCCGAATCTGACGTCCATTTTAATGCAATGCGTTATCTGACGTCACTTTTTGACGTTGACGTCAAAAAAAAATTTTTTTTTTCCATGATAATTTTTGATGCAAAATCCAGTTCTGTTCTGATGTCCATTTTATCTAAAATGCTTTTTTGATGCTGACGTTAAATTTTTACAAAATTTCAAGAAAAAATTTGGCGTCAACGTCAAAAAGTGACGTCAAATAACGCATTGCGTTAAAATGGACGTCAGATTCGGACTCAGCGTCAAAAGTTACCCTAGGGAAGTAATTTGTTGATGATTTTACTAGGAAATTTAACCAAAAAATTGTGTTCTGGGGGGGGGGGTAAAAAGGGGATACAAACCAAATAAGTACCTCAAACTTCTCGCTCGACCTCAAAAACGGGGTACTCTTCTAGTTTACGTCCCCATTTTTTCAAAAAAATTTACCCCTTAAATTCATCTCAAAATAACTTCCTGGGAGTAATTTTTGACGCTGAGTCCGATTTTGACGTCCATTTTGATGTACTACGTCATTTGACGTCACTTTTTGACGCTACTTCAAATTTTTTTTTCGTTAATTCTTATGAAAATGACTTTCCTAGGGTAATTTTTGACGCTGAATCCGGTAATATTGTGGTTTGTACCCCCTATTTTTTGAAAAAAATAAAAATCACATCCTAGGTGCAGTTTTTGACGCTGAATCCGATTCTGACGTCCATTTTGACGTCCTGCGTCATCTGACGCAACTTTTTTGCATTAATTTTCTTTTCTATGCATTACCTAAATGGATTTTTGGAAAAAATTTTGACGTAAAAGTTGCGTCAGATGACGCAGGACATCAAAAAGGACGTCAGAATCGGATTCAGCGTCAAAAGCTGCCCCTAGGATGTGATTTTGGGCTGTTTTTATGTCTGATTTGTTTTTTTCAAAAAATAGGGGGTATGTACATACAAACCACAATATTACCCTGAATCCGATTCTAAAGTCCATTTTGACCTAATACGTCATTTGACGTCATTTTTTGACGTTAACGTTTTTAAACAATTTTTCAAGAAAATGACGTCAGCGTTAAAAATGACGTCAGATGACGCACTACATCAAAATGAACGTCAGAATCGGATTAAGCGCCAAAAATTACCACAGGAGTCGTTTTTAAATGATTTGGTACTTATGCCGTTTACGTCCACAATTTTTGAAATCCTATTGGATCTTAATAGAAATCCCAGAGAAAATCCAATTATTTTACAAAGCTGTACTTTACTCGGGGTTTTTCGAAGGTACTGAGTTCGAATCTATCATCAGTTGATCGAATGACCCAGTGAAATCTAAGATTTTGTTTGGACAAAAAATCGAGTACTTGATGAAATCTTAGATTTTTTTTTGGAGGATATGATAAATCTGATGTCAGATTCGGAATCAGCACCCTTGAAAAGGTCTTGGTGGCACACGGGATTGCAAAAAGAATTGCATTCTTAGGATTTTCAAAAATTGTGGACGTAAACGGCATACTCTAGTATTGTTGTTTTTTCTACCCAAAAGTTAGCGGATACCAATGAGCGCTCTTTTTCTTTTTCATAAGCACTCTTTTCGTTTTCTTCAACACTTTTTCATGAGCATTCTCTCGTTTCAACTAACACTTTGTAGTACTTTCGGCTTGTGGTCATAGGCGAAAACTAGAGCAAAAGGTTATTGGCTGGGGTGGGAATCGAACCACACGTCTTCTCAACCGCACGT
Organism: Rotylenchulus reniformis; assembly: GCA_001026735.1. NCBI lineage: Eukaryota > Metazoa > Nematoda > Chromadorea > Rhabditida > Hoplolaimidae > Rotylenchulus > Rotylenchulus reniformis. The sequence goes on along the minus strand of LDKF01000838.1, from coordinate 62,501 downwards.
CTTAGGGGCCCCTCGATCGTCAAGAGCTCTACCCACTGAGCTACCCAGCCGATTGCTCTAGTTCCCCACAATCCCTTATCACTGAAGGGATTGGGGCCTCTCATTCGCTTCACACCCTCCGGCCTGGATAGGTTGAAGGAAGAGGAGAGTCCACGAGCTCAACTCCCCGGCCTGGGTGAGCTGAGCCTGAAGGAAATGCCTGAAGGAAGCGGGTGTGGTAGGAAGTGGGATAAAGGACCGGGAAGGACCAATGAAAAGTGCATCCGTAGCTCAGTGGGTTAGAGCATCCCACGGTAAGGGAGGGTCGCGGGTTCAAGTCCCGCCGGGTGCCGAACTTTTTATGTCCTACAACTTTTTTTCGTTTCAAATAAAAAATCCATTCCTAACTTTTAGGTAGAAAAAACAATTTTACAGTAAGTACCAATGATTTTTCAAAAAAATTTTTTTTAATGCCAGCGTTAAAAAATGACGTTAAATGACGCAGTACATCAAAATGGACGTCAGAATCGGATTCAGCGTCAAAAATTATCCCCAGGGAAGATGATTTTTAGGAAAAAAATTTTTGAAAAAATTTTTTGGAAAAAAGTGGGGACGTAAACTAGAAGAGTACCAAAAATGGATTTAATGAAATGAGTGAATGCTCCATGGAGCCATGAGTTCTGATATGTATGAATTTCTAATGCATGCACAAGATCTTCGGTAGAATTTTACGAGGAAAGAACGAATTTTAATAAAAATAACATCAAATTCGGTTTGTAGTTTAGGATGCAACTGATCTATATAAACACTTGCGAAGCGCCTCTTTCCTCACTCTTCACTCCATTCACCGACAGCAGCAAATCAACGCTCACCCGCCGACAATCGGTCTGTCCCTTTCCTTTTCTTTCATTTTGTCATTTCATTGCTTCAGCTTCTTCACTCGAATCCCGTCAAATGGCGCCAAAGTTCACCAAACGAATTCGCAATGCCAACGCCAACCACAAGCGGAAGAACAGCGGAAAGAAAGAGACAGCGGCAGCAGACGGCGGCGGGCAGTCGGCAACGGTGGCACCCGCGCCCGCTGGAAGTCAACCTTCTCGAAGCTGCGACGCCAACCTGGAGGTGTACAACATCAAGATCCAGCAGAATTTCGACAAGGTGCAGTGTCTTCCGTCTGTTGACTTTGTTGAAATAAATGCCAAATTTTTTAAAGAAAGCTGTGCTGCCGCCCGTGGCCGTTTGGGAGCGTGTCATTGACCAGTCGTCCTTCCGCCAAGCAACTCTGCGCGTGTGCGTCCGGCGCCGGGGACTGTTGTTTGACCGTCAGCTGGACTCCGGCTTCTTCACGTGCATTCTGAACCGTCAAGGCTACCTGGTGATCTACACGAAGCCGACTGGCTCCGGATATGCTGTCAATCTGCGCAAGGCCAACAAACTTCTGTTCGAGCTGGTCCCGGCTGTTCCTATGGCGTCCTTTGGGCAGAACAAGGCCTCCTCTGGTGCCAGTGCAACCACAGCGGAGGTAGACAGATAAATCGGGATCCGAAATCTAATATTTCTTATTGTAAGGAAATTCTTACACTTCTTCTTACACTTCATTCTTACATGTTTCTTGTCATTATCCCACCCCAACTGAACAAATGCTTCCGAAAGTTTATTGTCCAAAATATTCACAATGATGATGGGATACGGTGGGAAGGAAAGGTTCGGGCCCAAGACAGCAAAATTCCCCGAGCTCCGCCGGAGGCGGAGCTCCCAACTGGCTGCCCTTGGAAGAGAGTTCGGCCCTTTTATCTCTGGGGGCAAGAGGGAGGAAAAGACAATTGAGAGTGGCGGGAAGGGAAAGGGGCGGAATAATAAAATAACAAACGCACAATATGATCTTGGTCATTTCCACAAATCCGATCGTTACATTATCTATGACTTTACAGAGAAACTGCAATTGCCATGCGAAATGGCGTTTCGGCTCCGTCGTCTTTACCCTGCCGACCACCAAGATGGCCGAGTGGCTCCGCGACATCTTCGATGCTTGCTGCACTAGCAACTCTTCTCTGCCGCCATCCATTGCCAACACACCTTCGCGCAACCCAAGTCCCATGCGCCGTCGCTCTTCGCAGTGTTTGGGACGAGCAGTTCAACTGGCGCCAATGCAAACAAAGTCCACGCAGACCGTCGACGAACCGGAGGAGGGATGCCCAGGGGAGACGCAACAGTTTTCGAGTCTGGAAGACAATCTGTTGGAAGAAACGCAGAGCTTGCACACTATACCTGAGGAATCAGCCTATTGTGAGGTGGGAGTTGTTTTTTAGCATGGCGATGGTATTCAAAACTTTCATCGCAATTTTTTAGGAAGGTTTGCATGTCTCGAGTGAGGATCAGCAGCAGGAGTGCGTCAGCGCCAAACCATCTGCAATTGGTGACAACGAGGATGGAAAGCCGCAAAATGCAGTGCAATTCGACACCGAACAGTTGAAATCTGCGTCCGTGGTGACATTGTCGGACGACACGTCGAAAACCGATGTCATCCAAAAGGAATTGACTGCACCGACGACCACCGAAGTACAGCAAACGGCAACAGCAGACTCCATCTGTGAAGCGCGACAAGACCAGCAAGTCAAGGACAGTGAAATAGAGGTGGTGGCCATTGGTCAGGAGGCGGATGAAGACGACACATGGCAGAAGAGTGGCGAGGAAGAGGGTCAGAATCAGAACCCAATGCCACTGAAGCGAAAGGTCACCTTCTCGGACTTGCGGACGGTCATCGAAATCGGCGGCCAGCAACAGGACGATCAGATGAAGAAGGATGAGGACGAAACACGAAGCGCAGAAGGAAAAGAGGCCGTGGAAGAAGAAGTCAAACTCGAAAATCGAGCACAGGAGGAAGGGAATGCCGTGGAAGAAGTCGAACTCGGAAGTCAAGCACAGGAGGAAGTCGACATGAAGGAGGAGGTGGAGCTGGAATGCTGTCTGTCGCCGGTGATGAAACTACTCAGCAACGCCATCATTGGCGAGTATGACAAACCGAATGGAAAGGTCGTGAAAACTTTATTGGATAGCTGGTAAACAATCCCCTTTTTTTGAAGGAACAGGTTGTGGGCCCTGCACTGGATCAGATGCGAATTGTGGGCCAACACGCAACAACTGACGCCAACGACGATGAGGACGCGGAAACCGAGGGCGAGGAGCCGAACGGCAAGCCGCAGTTCCAGTCCCAGGCTGAGCGGTTCGAGCGCACCCGTCGTCTGTTCGAGCCCGAGAGTGGCCACAACTAGGAGACAGAAGAATGGACTCATTAGTCCCTTGCCCTTCCCAACTGTGAATTGTACAGTGAATATGTATGTAACTGTCCCGACTAGAATATATCTCACGTTGTCACTTGTTTATGGGTTAACTGTCCCATCGGTGATCATTCTATTGCAAGTCAAACCATGTTATACATATTGCTTATCGTTAACAAAGAATTGGCTGTATTATTTATTTTACTCGACGGTAATAAATAAAAAATTACAAATTTTATCCACCGTATTTACCATGATGTAAGTATACTTAAACTCAGAGGTCGTATCGAAAATTTTCAGAAAAAGTACAGCAAGAGCGAAAATAAAGGATTTAACTGGGGAAAATCCTCAGAATAAAGGACACTTTTAAAATGAAAAATTTGAAGTAAAGTAATAATCAATTTTACGCACGATTTTTCCCACCAACTATTTCACCGTTGTCTTTACATTTATAATAATGTGGAATTACCTTACCCTTTTTACCTGTCTTAATTCGCACTTTTGCAGTTTGTGTCTCTGATTTGACCAGACCTCAAAATGATCTCTGACCAAGGAATTTGCATTTAAAGTGTTAGTCCCAAAATTAGTTGTGTATATTAGAAAAAAATCAAAAAATTTCATTGGCTCTAAGTGGGTTCAAAAAATTCAGCCTTGGTCGGCACTATTTCTGCCAGACAGTTAGAGAAAAAATATTGCTGACCAAGGACATGGGCATAGCGAAAAAACGGCCCAACGAAAAAACATGCGGTCTTTTTCTTTTTTACTCATTGTCTGCTGCTCCTGCTCTATAATATCGAAAAAGACACATTATGCCAAACATTTTTTCAAACGGAGAAAATCAGATGTCCTTGGTCTTATAAATGGACCAAAGTATTGTGCCAAAAAATGGACCAAGGACCTGGCAATAACTTTTTAAGGCTACAAGATTGGCATAATGTGTCTTTTTCGATATTATAGAGCAGGAGCAGCAGACAATGAGTAAAAAAGAAAAAGACCGCATGTTTTTTCGTTGGGCCGTTTTTTTGCTATGCCCATGTCCTTGGTCAGCAATATTTTTTCTCTAACTGTCTGGCAGAAATAGTGCCGACCAAGGCTGAATTTTTTTAACCCACTTAGAGCCAATGAAATTTTTTGATTTTTTTCTAATATACACAACTAATTTTGGGACTAACACGTATTTTTTGTTTTTCAAATTTCCTTCTGTAAAAAGAGATATGAATTTTTAAATGCAAATTCCTTGGTCATAGATCACTTTGAGGTCTAGATTTGACCCACAAAATTTTGGAATTTTTTTTTCATTTTTTTTATGAACAAATGACTTCCCGGAGATAATTTCTGACGCTGAATCCGATTCTGACGTCCACTTTGATGTAATGCGTCATTTTGATGTCACTTTTGACGCTGATTTTAATGACCAAAAAATTTTTTTCGTTAAATCATCTAAAAATGACTTCCTGGAGTTAATTTTTGACTCTGAATCCGGTTCCGACGTCCATTTTGACGCAATGCTTCATTTGACGTTGACGCTGACGTTAAATTCTTAAAAATCTCTAATAACGATTCCTTTGTGTAGCTGACGTCACTTTCTGACGCTAACGTCAAAATTTTTCAACGTCAAAAAATGACGTCAGATGACGCACTATGGACATCAGAATCGAATTCAGCGTCAAAAATTACCCCAGGGAAGTCATTTTTAGATGATTTTAAGTAAAAATTAATTTTTTGAAAAATAGGGGATACAAACTAAACTATGTATTACCCATTTGGAAAAATTCAAATGAAAATTATTGAAACGAAAGTTTTATTTTCAAAATTACAAAACCCTAACGACGAAACACCGGAAAGTGCGGAATTCGGTCTTTCGTGAGCCCGCTGTTCTATAGTAACGCGTCAAAGACGCATAATATTCGTTTTCTCTGCGCTTTTTTTTGCACTGTCATATTAGAACTTTGGATTTTCCCCATTATAGGGTCGATCGGTCACCCCAGACCCCAGTAGGTGTCAGGAAACTTGCGCCGCAGACATTTGCGACGCAGACACTTGCGCCTCTGAACAAATCGGACATTTGCGCCGCCTCATAAAATGGACATTTGCGCCGCCCGAATAAAATGAAATAAAAATTAAAATAAAAAAAGAAATGGGATATTATCAATCATCACTCTCAAAATTCAATTAAGAATTTTTTTTAATTTTATTTCAAAATTCAATTAAGAATTTTTTTTAATTTTATTTTTGAAATTTTTGTTTTTTAGGTAATATTCTGGACCCCCTATTTTTTTGAAAAAAATCGAAGACCTAAAAATAGCCCAAAATCAGATCCTAGTGGCAGTTTTTGATGCTGAATCCGATTCTGACGTCCATTTTGACGTCCTGCGTAATCTGACGCAACTCTTTGACGCTGACGTCAAAAAATAATTTAGTGATAATTTTCTTTTTTAATCGCGGTCAGAGGACTCCCCGTGTTTTTGCGGATTCTACATGCGGCATTCGTGACGTCAGCGTTAAAAGGTGACGTCAAATGATGCAGGACGTCAAAATGGACGTCAGAATCGGATTCAGCGTCAAAAACTGATCCTAGGATGTGATTTTGGTCCATTTTTGGTTCATCAGATTTTTTCAAAAAAATAGGCGCCGATTTTCGTTTCAGAGGCTTTTCTTATTTCCCACTGCAGGGTTGAAAAGACATTTTTACTGTATGTAAAATCAAATGAAGTCCTAAACTAAACCAAAGGTTTTGGCTTCGGTACCGGGCCCGTGCCATGGCTATCACCCACAATTCCGGGTGTTTCTTTCGCAAATGGGACATGACCTATCTCTGTGTTCGGCTCTATTTGAAAACACCTCAATATATATTGTAAATTAAAATCCTACTTATTATTCAGAAATCTCTCAAACCCCAAGGCTCGACTCGTTATGAAGTAAAAAAGTGACAGCAAAACAATGGCGATATTGGATGATGATTGAATTTATGTAATCAAAGACACTCATGTGAATTGTGCAATTTATTTTATCATTAAATTCTGCGATAAATAAACGAAAATTAATTTAATTTTGATCCACAAAGTGTCAAAAGCAAAGGTCCTCAGAGATCGGCTTGCTCCCTCTCCACTTCAAGCTTTGGTGTACACGCGCTTGGCCTTCACACCTTCGCATTCCATGATCTGAAATGATAATGAACCATGAAAGAATAATCGAAACGAAAAAACATACGATGACGAGCTTGCCGCATTCGTCGATGTAGCGTTCGAAGTAGCTGTCATGGTCATCAGTCTATAAAATAATCCACTATAAAACCGAAATGACTCTGAAACTAAATGTACCTTGATCTTGGTCTGCTTCTCGATCAATTTCCCGTTCTCGAAGGTGAAGACAGACTAAAATGCATGGCTTCTTAGCAACAAAGATTATTTTTTGCTAAAATACCTTCATGAGACGACCGTCCGCCGTCTTCACCTCGATTTCCTTGCCCAAGTCAAACTCGCAGCTCCAAGTGATGAAGGTCGACGACGATGTCATCTTCCAATGGTCTCCGTTCACCTCGAACTCGAGCTCCGGCTTGACGGCGCCAGCAGCCTTGCGAGTGATGAAGCCGACTCCGGCCTAAAACAAGGGTGTCAAAGAATTAAAGGTAAAGATAAAAAGGCAATATAAACTTTACCTGCTTCATGTACTCGTCAAAGTTCTCCGAGGATTCGAAGTTCCATTTTCCGACGAAGTTGGTAGCCATTTTAGAAAATGAAGATTTTGACAATTGATGAGAATATGCGAAAGCTAAACCTAGGAGGAAGAAGTTACTTAATAGTTAATCAATTAGCATAAATTTTAATTCTAATAATATTCGATATGAATTCGCATAATAAATCAGTTAATTTGGATGGGACGAGGAACGAAGGGGAATGGCGGATGGAGAGGGGGAAAGTGTTGTCACGGCGGATCGGCGTGCAACCAAACAGCAAATACCAATAAAAAGATAGGGAAAAAGCCCATGAGTTCAATCCAAACAAGTGGTTATTTGATTGGCGACGAAGAGTTAAGGTCAGCGTCCAAAAATCAATTAAAACCAATTGAGGTCATAAAAAATTGTACTTTCTTTCAATTCAAAAAAAGTAAAGGGTGTATTTTTTGGGAAAAATTAACCCAGCAAAAAATCGACAAAAAGAGAATTTTTCTTCAATGAAAGAAATTAAAAAGTGCTAGGCCCGAATCAAAAAATTATAAGAAAAAGGGCGGCAAAGAACGGGCTCATATATTAAGGTATTTTTCTTTTTACATATAAACATATTTTTTATGAGTGGAAAAGATGGGAAATAAAGTGAAAGCAAAGGACTATCAAAAGGAAAAACGGAATGATTGGATTATTGTACTTTTGTTTTTGTGTATTGGGCAAATTTGCGGATAAGTGAAGATGAATTATAAATTAAGGTCGCTCATATACACACGCATAACCCTCCTCATTTTTTGTTCTTTCGTCCGCCAAACTGACGCTCGCTTCTCTTTTTGCGGCCTTTTATACCCATTTATTTTTTAAAAAGAAAATAATTTTTTGAAACGAAAATAAGAAGAAAGGGGTGGAAAGAGAAAGAAATATAAAAAAGATCACGTGAGAGCGAACGAGGGAGAAAGAAAGAGAAGAAATGAATGGCTACCACCCCAAACGCCACCTGCTCAAAATGTCACCACAGCCATAAAAATGTCGCCATCATAAATAGACCAAAATTTCAAAAAGCAAAAAAGTTCCGAATTTTATCCTTTACAGTTCTGTAAAAACGGTTTTGGTACTTGTTCGGTTTAGGTCCCACAAAAAATTTCAAAATAATTTCTCAGAAAATTTTGTCAATATCTTGTATTTAGAGGTTTTCAGGGGTGTAGAATCCGATTTTATCGTCAGAATTGAGCTAGCATTTAACATGAGCTTCATGTGAGATCACGTCACGTCAAATATTCAAAAATGCATGAAATGATCCATAAGTGATCCAGCATGTGAAAATAACGTCTCATAAATATCTGATGAGGTTCAAATTACATTTTTGATTCAAAAAACTAAAGTTTCGACCCAATTTTCTAGTTATCGAATGCCATTATGATTATTTTGGAAGTGAAAAACAGACACACATATTTATTTAATCCCGTGCATTTTTGAATTTTTTTAAAGTGACGTGATCTCACGTGAAACTCATGTCAAATGTGATGAAAACTCAAAGCTTAGATCAATTCTGAAGGTAGAATCGGATTCTACACCACTGAAAACCTCTTAATACAAAAAACCGACAAATTTTCTGAGAAATTATTTTGAAATTTTTTGTGGGACCTAAACCGAACAAGTACCACGGTTTTTCGAATTCCTTCGAAAAAGTTCGAAATATCCCCTAAAAACCTTATTTTTCG
>LDKF01000838.1:41656-53759 GCA_001026735.1 Rotylenchulus reniformis | reverse complement strand
CTTGCTTAAGAAAACATTGATTTGTCCTTCCCTAGACACTTGCGCCTCTGAACAAATCGGACATTTGCGCCGCCTCATAAAATGGACATTTGCGCCGCCCGAATAAAATGAAATAAAAATTAAAATAAAAAAAGAAATGGGATATTATCAATCATCACTCTCAAAATTCAATTAAGAATTTTTTTTAATTTTATTTCAAAATTCAATTAAGAATTTTTTTTAATTTTATTTTTGAAATTTTTGTTTTTTAGGTAATATTCTGGACCCCCTATTTTTTTGAAAAAAATCGAAGACCTAAAAATAGCCCAAAATCAGATCCTAGTGGCAGTTTTTGATGCTGAATCCGATTCTGACGTCCATTTTGACGTCCTGCGTAATCTGACGCAACTCTTTGACGCTGACGTCAAAAAATAATTTAGTGATAATTTTCTTTTTTAATCGCGGTCAGAGGACTCCCCGTGTTTTTGCGGATTCTACATGCGGCATTCGTGACGTCAGCGTTAAAAGGTGACGTCAAATGATGCAGGACGTCAAAATGGACGTCAGAATCGGATTCAGCGTCAAAAACTGATCCTAGGATGTGATTTTGGTCCATTTTTGGTTCATCAGATTTTTTCAAAAAAATAGGCGCCGATTTTCGTTTCAGAGGCTTTTCTTATTTCCCACTGCAGGGTTGAAAAGACATTTTTACTGTATGTAAAATCAAATGAAGTCCTAAACTAAACCAAAGGTTTTGGCTTCGGTACCGGGCCCGTGCCATGGCTATCACCCACAATTCCGGGTGTTTCTTTCGCAAATGGGACATGACCTATCTCTGTGTTCGGCTCTATTTGAAAACACCTCAATATATATTGTAAATTAAAATCCTACTTATTATTCAGAAATCTCTCAAACCCCAAGGCTCGACTCGTTATGAAGTAAAAAAGTGACAGCAAAACAATGGCGATATTGGATGATGATTGAATTTATGTAATCAAAGACACTCATGTGAATTGTGCAATTTATTTTATCATTAAATTCTGCGATAAATAAACGAAAATTAATTTAATTTTGATCCACAAAGTGTCAAAAGCAAAGGTCCTCAGAGATCGGCTTGCTCCCTCTCCACTTCAAGCTTTGGTGTACACGCGCTTGGCCTTCACACCTTCGCATTCCATGATCTGAAATGATAATGAACCATGAAAGAATAATCGAAACGAAAAAACATACGATGACGAGCTTGCCGCATTCGTCGATGTAGCGTTCGAAGTAGCTGTCATGGTCATCAGTCTATAAAATAATCCACTATAAAACCGAAATGACTCTGAAACTAAATGTACCTTGATCTTGGTCTGCTTCTCGATCAATTTCCCGTTCTCGAAGGTGAAGACAGACTAAAATGCATGGCTTCTTAGCAACAAAGATTATTTTTTGCTAAAATACCTTCATGAGNAAATTCCCGGAAAAAATCGTTAATTTTCTCTTGCTGTCGGTTTTTTTTAAAGAAATTTCTGTCCGTAAATTGGAAAAATTTGGTAAAAAATTTTACCCGGCGAGCTTTTTTTTTTTATAGGGGTCCGCATTTTGGAAAATGTCGGGACACCTTGCCTATGTATGATCCAGTCCGGGGATGTCCTCAAAATCCGGGTCCGGGTTTTTAAAAATTCTATGCTCTATAATATACTAGGTGCGAGCATAATTAAGTTACTGCTCTAATTTTTTTCCCACCCTGCAATGGCAAAAATGAAAAGCCTCTGAAACGAACTCTTTTTCTTTTCCGCTTTGTTCTCTCTCATGCTCTTTTTCTTTTCCGCTTTGTTCTCTCTCATGCTCTTTTTCTTTACCGCTTTGTTCTCTTTCAGTTTTTTTTTATCTTTCGCATTTGAGTGAGAAAGATGAAGAGCGTCGCTTTTCGTTTAAGTGGCGTTTTATACTGTAGCCCCTCCGCCCATTACAGGGTCAAAAAAAACATTCAAACAGTATGTTTTTTCCTCAAACACAATTCAACGGCAAAAAAATCATTAAAAATCAAAACAAAGTACAATCAATTAAATCATTCAGTAAAATATTCCCCCCGGGTCTTAACTATCTTTCTCCAATGGGATGATAATATATTAATACCATTTTCAAAAAATCTGTGCACATTTTTGGGATAGGGTATGGCCCAATCAACTACTCGACCTAGAGAAATTCAATGAGGCAAAAACCCCGTAATAAGATTTCAGAGGAAATGACTTTCTGATGAAGTGAGGGGGCAAGGTCTAAGGTATCAGGGGGACGACCAAACACCTTCCTGTCAATTGAGTTAATGCGAATAATTGAGGATGACTTTTGAGTGGTAGGATGGGACACTGTCCTGGAGGAATGGTGGGTCTATTGAACTTCCATAAAATTCTATTAAGGATTCATTGAAAATTTTACCCTGTTGAATTGGATAATATAGGGTGGTCTGTACCAGAATAGGACGAAAAGAAAAGCTTTTGCCAAGCATTTGGACATGAACTGGTTCAAAAATTCAAAAAATTCATATTTTCGAACGAGATTAAGTCGAGGGATCAGAACTAGGTTTTCATGGGCTTTCATAAATTCCATTTTTTGAGAAAACAATCCTAATTAACCTAGCTTTCATCCTAATTAAACAGTTTTCTGAAAACTTAGCATTTTCTTGTCTGGTCACACCCTTAAAGACAAGTCATTTCTCATTGCTACCTTGATGAACACACGGGTGAACGGACCTTTGTGTGACCAAAATTTTTTCAAATGAACTGTTTTTCGGAACCATCTATATTCCAGCATGATAGGCCTATATCTTCGCTATAATTCTATGCAGAATATTTCTGCATACCACCTTTCTTTGAAGGTCAGGACCTTTTTGTCCTTGATGAATGGGTTTTTGGACCCCCTTTTAAGTTTGGTGCATCTTTTTCCCTAAATGGAATTTCTGAAATCTTTTAACGCCATTAATCAAAGGAATATATCCGTTTTCAATGTTTTATTATAGTTTCAATCCTCTTTCACTGCATTTTTTGGGTTTTTGAGTTGGTTGTGCACTATGGAATTAAAATTTTCTTTATCCTCGACCATTGTGTCGACTAAAATTCCATGTCAAATGGGCCTAAAAATTTGAAAAAATTACCTACGTGTAGCGGACAGCCCAAGGTGACTGGTAAAAACAGAAAATTTGCAACAAATTATTTAAAATCTAAAAGTATACATACTACAATAAAACATAACTTAATTATGCTCGCACCTAGTACTTATGTCCACGTATAATGGCGCCCAAACAGCGGCTCCCAAACCCAAATCACCCCGCAAGGCCGGGATTTGGGGTCATTATGGTCCCGCCACAATGGTCCCAGCGTCAAAGAAATGATTATAACTTTTTTCAGAAGCAACATTGAAAAGTGGTTTTGCTATCAATAGATAGCCCTGGATGTTAGCTACAAAATAAGTCAAAGCCCGTTCAAATTGGCCCATTAGAAAAAAAGTTATGGCCAAAATACTCTCAATTTTTCGGACTTGGTCGATTTTTGGACTTGTTTTGGCCATAACTTTTTTTCCAATGGGCCAATTCGAACGGGCTTTGGCTTGTTTTGTAGCTAACATCCAGGGCTATCTATTGATAGCAAAACCACTTTTCAATGTTGCTTCTGAAAAAAGTTATAACCGTGGGACCATTATGACCCCGGGACCATAGTGTCCCGGTCCCCAAGGCCGGCGCCGGGGGCTGCAACCCCCTCCCCCACCCGAAAAGCCAGGTAGAAAAATTTTCATAAGGGCCCCCTGTTGATTTCATCCAAATTTTCAAAAATTTTCTCCGGCGGGCAGCCGAACTTTTTTTTTGCTCGTCAGGGACCCCCCTCAGCNCCCCCCCCCCCCCCCGAAATTTTGTTTTTCTGGCGCCGGCCTTGTCACCACGACCGAAATATTATTCAGGGTTTAAAACTAATTTCTTTTTTACAGAATTCATTAATCACACACAATACACAGTATTTCATCAAAATGAAGAGAGCTATCCACGGTGGATTAGAAATTATACCGTTGCCTCGGTAAATTTCTATTTTGTTCATAAGGATAATTGATTTTTTAGTGTTCGACCAGAGGACATTGATTTTGGGCTGATTCATTCTCACTTCAACCCGGAAAAATTGCCAGCACACCTTGTAGAACAAGCCAATGTAAGTTTCACAAGTCCTTGAGGTAATTTTCGATTCTTCCATAGGAGATTCTGGACTACTTGAACCAAAAGGATCCTCCGTCAATTTTGGCGTATGCACAAAAGCAAAAGGCCTACAATCGATTGTTGATGTTGTGGGAACAGATGGCAGAGGTGCAGAACAAGACGGGACCGCACACGGTCAGGCGCTTGGTGGACACACAGTCAGGTCGCGTCACGGATGTCTACATGGTGCAGCTGGGCATTGACTACTGCGAGCGCAACTATATTCAAGCAGCATCGGTCATTGTACTGGAGCCATACGACGCGCGAAGTCGCAATGATTTGTCATTGCAACCGTACTACACTCAGGTTTAATTATGGTTATCCATTTTAGGTCATGGTATTGAACTTTCCGATGTCCATAACCACTCGCTTCTGACTATTGCAATTAACTTATTATTTGCATCTCTCTCATCTTATTTTTGCTACAAATAGATTTTCATATTGAAGAAGGAAAAAATAGATGACCTTTTGAGTTTTTAAAAAATGACTGAATTTAATTTCGTTTTTTAGGGACGTGTGCTCCGTTTTGATGACGCCACACAGACTGTCCACTTCTTTCCTTATAATAAACGTCAAATATCGGATGGCAATGCAAGTTTTTGTTTTCCAGATTTGAAATTCAACCCATCCCCTGACCATTTCAGTACATGGTCCGCTTTGAGCCTTCGCCTTTTGTCTACAATGCCCGGGAGCGCATCATGAACATGCTTCTGGAGGAACAGTATAAATACAATTTTCTGGTGTTTCCCACTCCGCTGGACGATCACGTAATAAATTGGCTACATTTTTATTTATATTTTCTCTCGATTTTAGTTGTCAAAAGACCAATATATCGAATTGCGCGATGGGTTAATGGCGAAAATGGAGCTTTCATCGGACCGTTTCAATCTGGAGCAGCGACAGGCTATCGCTGTATGTTATTTTGTGATTATATTAAATATTTTCCTATTTTTAGGCGATTTTTGGGGCTGATATATACAATATTCAAAACAAATTGGGCAATGTACTGCCATTTATTCTCCATGGACCACCAGGTATGTGTGGGCATGAAAGGATTTATGTATAAATGAATATCTACACAATTTAATCCGTTTCAGGCACCGGAAAGACGACCACTTTGGTGGAGGCATGCCGTGTGATTGAGCAGTACGATGAACATGCAAAGATCCTGGTCTGTACCCCGTCCAACACGGCTGCAGATCTGTTCGCCTACGAGCTGATCAGCACGGCCAAAGTTGACCCTTGTGCCATTTTCCGCCTCAATGCACTCATGCATCCTATTTCCGAACTGAAGGAATGCCTTAAGGATGTGGCATTGATCATGTAATCCCCCCTTTTTTTATAACATTATTCTAAATTAATTGGTAATCTCTTTCCAGTCCAAATCGCGAACAAATTGAGCAGTTTGGCATCCCAAACTTTCTCCAACTCGTCAAGTTTCGCATCATCGTCTCCACATTGATCTCGTCCATCTACCTTTCCCTGGGCGGCATGCGCGAAAAATTCACACACATCATAATCGATGAGGCTGGACAAGCATCTGAGCTTGACTCACTGGTTCCAATTCGTAAGTATCCAAGACGCGATTGGAAATGACATCACAATTTTTAATGAATTAAATTGATATTTTATTAATTGCATTTTATTTTCTTTTGTTAAGTTGGACTGATCGGCCCCCAGACAAAGGTTGTGTTGGCAGGCGATCCGCGTCAACTTGGTCCGGTAGAAACGCTCGAGTATTTCCGCAAGAATGGGATCACCTCCTCGTTGATTGAGCGTTATGAGAGCAACTGCAACTACGCCGACGACCCGTAAGTTATCGTGGTTTTGTGCTCAAATGTGTTCCTTGATTAGGCGAGTCATGACTATGTTGCGCAACAACTACCGCTCGCACCCCAGCATCATCGAAGTGCCTTCTCGTCTCTTCTACAACAACGAGCTTCGCGTGGCCGAAGATGCAGATCCGCGCGATGCTTTGGCCAACTGGACTGCGTTGCCCAAGAAGGTAAAACGTAAAGCCATTGAATTTTTTAATTCTTGATGTATTTTTTAGGGGTTCCCTGTCTTTTGGCACCATATGGACTCTCCGGAACAGAAGGAAATGGATGGTCATTCGTACATGAACAAAGGGGAGCTGGACATTGTCCACAACTACATCAACAAGATCTGTTCGGAATTGCATGTCAAGCCAGAGGATATCGGGGTGGTCAGCCCTTACAGCTGCCAGGTAGCTCTGAATCAGATTAATGTTACCCTCAAATTAGGTTTTTTGTTTTAATTTTGGGTTTGGATTAATTCTGCAACAATCAAAATTTTTAATTCAATTCGTTGGCTTAGGCTCGCAAACTGTGTCACCGTCTGGAGGACAAATACGCCGAGTTGACCGTGGACACGGTTGAGCGTTTCCAGGGATCTCAGCGCCGGGTGATCATTGTCAGGTATTGCGAGTTTTTAATTGAGATTTTGTTGTATTAAAAAAATTTTAGCACCGTGCGCAGTAACGAGAAGGAATTGATCGGATTCATGATGTCGGACAAGGTGATTTAGCCTAAATGATTCCTAAAAATTAAGATTTTATTTGCAGCGTTTCAATACAATAATCACTCGAGCTGAAGAACTGCTGATCATCATCGGCAACGCCAAAGTGATGGCCAAGGACCCGTCCTGGAGGCAGTGAGTGCCAAATGCACAACAAAAGGGAATGACCAATCTAATCTAATAATTTCCGCAGAATGTTGGCATACTGTCGCCAGAACGAAGCAACAATCAACATGCCGCAGGAATCGGAACTGCCGCAGCAGATTGCTCCGACTGAAAATATCACCGGCGGAAAGGAAGGGGAGGAGGAAAGTTATGAGGAAGAGAGCGATGAGGAGGAGGAAGAATCCGAACAAGAGGACGAAGAGGAGCTGGCAGAGAAGGAAGAAGAGAATGAGGGCGAGGAATCTGCTGAAGAGGAGGAAGAAGATGATGACAACGATGGGGAGGAGGATGAGGAAGAGGAGGACGAGATGGACTCGACCAGCGAGGGCACGGCAGCAGGCAAACGTCGCATCGGGCCAGCAGAGGAGGAGGACTTTGAAGATGAGGAGGAGGAGGAATATGAGCACTAGATGACTATCCACAGGATCGGGTATGCCAATCGGTGCACATTCTCAGTTTCGGGCCATTTTATGATTTTTTGATTTATATATTCCTTTATAGTCCAAACATAATAATCAATCTCCCATTTTCACTTTGTTCTTTTTCCAAAAAATGTAAGCGACAATTACTGACTGATCCATTATTTTTTCTACCCAAAAGTTGGAAATGGATTTTTTATTTGACTATAATATATTGATTTTTTATTAAATGTTCGTTGAAACGAGAGGAGAATGCTAGTGAAAGTGCTGAAGAAAAACGAAAAGAATGCTCATTGGTACTTTAGCACGTCCGATAACTTTTGGGTTAAAAAAATAATAGTATATTTCATCGTCTTTTGTTTTGGTTGTCTTGTTATTTTGTTTCCTTTAAATATCGCCCAATAAGCATTT
Organism: Rotylenchulus reniformis; assembly: GCA_001026735.1. Lineage (NCBI taxonomy): Eukaryota > Metazoa > Nematoda > Chromadorea > Rhabditida > Hoplolaimidae > Rotylenchulus > Rotylenchulus reniformis. The sequence continues at coordinate 46,025 of LDKF01000838.1, read as the reverse complement.
TAGACTATTTATGGTCAGAGATTTTTTGATTAAATCAATAGATATAAAGGTGTAAGCCCAATCATCACACCAATCAAAATCCACTAATTCTCGTCTGAAGTTTACGGAGCTCTTCCTATGTCTCCCAAATTCCAGAGCTAAATTATTCTTTGATTTTTTTTATTAATTAAAAAAAGAACAAATTTTGCGATTCCCTGCCGTATGTATCATGATCACTTTTTCCGTCCTCCTCCGTTCTTCCTCCCCTCCCTCTTCGCCTTCTTCACCACTCCGCTTCCGTTCTTCCGCTTCCTCATCATCTTCCCCTTCCTCTTCTTCATCTTCCCCACTCTTCCTTCTCTCACCCCTCTCAATATTCCTTGCCCTTCGCTTTCCTCCTGGGTCTTCCGCTTCGCTTCCGCCCTCTCTTCCTTCAACTTTCGGTAATTCATCGCTTTTCTTCGCGGCGGTTTTGCCCCCAAACTGATCACCAGCCGTTGCTCCGCACTTTGGCGCTCGTCTCGATCTGCTAGATTGGCCGCAACAAACTTTTCCACCTGAAAAATCCGACGGCATCTCCATAAATCACAATTTTCCATCCTATCCATCCCATAAATCACAATTTCCATCCTACACTTTTTTCGCTGCCTAAGGAATGAATTAGGCGATTTGTTTAGCCCAAAATTCTGTAGCAGATATGGCTTTGGCTTGTTTAGAAGAAATTAACTTCATTTTCCATAATTTATAAATCAGTGGAATTTTGGCACCACTACTATCGAATATTGGGAGCTGGGAATCGGTCATTTTCTTAGGGAATTTATCTCCAGCAAAAAATCCTTTAAAATCAACATGAAAAGTTCCTTAAGTAATTTCATAAATTCTACAAAAAGATTACTTCAAATGCGACTTTTCTCAGGTTTGGCCCACGCAATGTCCCAGTTCCGTTTCCTTTGGCCACTGTTGTTGTCATCGTTTTCTCCTCTCTTGCACTTTTCTCCGGGTCCGGCACTGCCACTGTCACCGCCTCCTCCTCTTCGTCCGGTTCCATCTTGGCTTCCGGCAACCCTCCGGCCTCCACCTTTGGCAATAAATTTTTTTGCGTGGAGAATGGAAGTAAAATTATAAAAAAAATAAAAACTGATAATCATGATCCGAAAAGAATTTTTTGCTATGAATCTAGTTTAAATATTAGTTCAATTTTTTTTTGAGATGGCCTGCTGGTGTATTTATCTGGCCCGAAAAAAACATCAAACATTGAAAGGGATTTGCCTGATAATCAAAATATTGGTTTTTGTTCTGACCGGGTCCAATTTGCCGCCAATTCGCCGAAGCTGCTCCCGCGATTCGATACGTTGGACCAACGACCACAGGGACGGTGTTGGTCCCGAGGTGATGAACAGCTCGTCGGGGCCCGCACATCCCCAGTCTTCCTCGGGCCCTCCTCCTGCGATCATTTAACGATTTTTTTGGATGGCTAAAAAAATAAACAATTTAATAATTGTGAATTTTGTTTATTCACAGATATTTAAAGAACTCCAAAAATTGTATGAGTAATGAGAATTTTTTAATTCAAAATTTTATGTAATCGTTGCTTTATTTATTAGACAAATTATTGGAAAAATAAAATTTGTGAATTTTGTGAAAAAAAAGATGCCCAACCATTACGGATAAAAATTCCAGTTTGGCTCTTTTCTAAGAAAAATATAAAATTTGAAATTAAATAAAATGAAAAAACAAATTGCCAACTATAATGGTCGGGCATGGACATGGATGATGATCGATTAGCCACCATTTAATAAACAATAAATGCGAAAAATGCGTCAGTTATGGATTTTCCGAGGCAATCCGGTCTTGTGGTCAGGAATCCGGGGAAGCGTGTAGGCCACGCTGAGCTGGGTGGCGTAGATGACTCCGTCGTCCCGGACCAACGACAGCGGAAACTCCAATACCTGTGATCAATGGTGGAAGGGTGTAAGGGACAAAAAAGACCAAAAGCCAAGAAAAATGTTGAAATATGCTAACTAAGAGTTAGATAATTTCTTATTTTTGCCAACATTAATACAACTTTTTAAATCAGATTTCACAAATAACGAATATGGTAATATAAACTCTCTCAAAGCTCACGCCGGTAAATCAAATACTACCACCTGCGTCTGGTCGAGTACACCGTTGGGCTGGGGTTGGTCCGAGGGGCCGAAAGGACTGTCCCGGACACTGAACACAAAGTCCACCCCCTCCTCCGTGTGCAGCTGGTCAAGAGGCAGCAAAGTGAAACGAATCATTTCCTTGTGACTGTAAAAATGGAAATTTATTTCATTTATTTTCATTTCAGTCAGATTCAATATAACTGAATTTCATGAAAAATTAATTTCATAGATCATATTTAATATATGAATTGATATAAAATCCCAAAAAACATACAAAAAATTGGTCGGCATCGGTGTGGATCCTAGCCAGGCCTGCAAGTTGGGGTAGAAATCATTGCCGAACAGGTCGACATAGGCATATGGCTGATGAGTCGCATCGCTAGACATTTCCAAAGAGCAGACCACCGGCACAGGTGCAATCTTCAAGAAAAAGTTGATTTTTAAAATCAAATTTAATAGAATCCAGCAAAATAACTCGCTAAAATTACTAGTAGTTAAGTTATAAAAATTGTGGATTTTGAGATTATGGTATTTAGCCGATTATAGCAAGACTAATTAAGAAGTTCACCTCATTTTGTACGGGTCTAAGCGCCTCGAAGAAGCGATACTGGGTGGTGTCGGTGGAGATGATGGTCCACTGGGCCCCGTCCCGGATGGAATAGCTCTGCCCCTGCAAGTACTTCCCGTCCGCCATTCCCCTGTCCGCCACCTTAAAAATCTATTTTTTTTTTTTCATTTTTTAAACTCAAATTTCTCCCACATCTTGTTGCACAATATTTTCGCCGTTAAAACACATGAACAAAGGCATATCATCGGCCCGGTTCAGCATCTGGAAGCCACACTTGTGCAGCTGACTGACTTGCTCCGCGTTGTCCCCTTCAGTGCCTCTGCTCACCACCACAATATCAGCACCATTGCACTTTTCCACTTTGCATATTCTCTGAAAAATGCAAAAAATGGCAGTTTAGAATTTATTTTTTAGGCAATATATGATTAGTTTTAGTTGATGAAAAAGAATGTGGAGAGAAAATTGACATATTGAGGGGTGTCGGCGGCCCCAAAGGAGGTCGCCTGAGAAAATTTTGAAAATTAGACCTTTTTCTTAACAAAAACGGTCATTTTTTAAACAATCTTTTCTAAGAAGAAAATTTTTAAGAATATAGTCCTTTTCCTATATGTTTTTTTTATTTTTTTTCTTCCGCTTCCTCCCCCAACACTGAAAATTAGCCTTCCTTGCTACGGCCTTGTTATCTAAATTTTAAATTAAGGTCCAAAAATCATTTTAAAAAATAGATATAAAAAGCACAGAAATTTGTAAATATCTATAAAAAATGACCATCATCGGCAGCGCCAATCCGCTGACACTGTCCACCAACTTGACAATGGACCCGTAATTGATGAACCCATCGCGAACATTAAAATCATCGGCGTCCGGATCGAGTGTTTCCTCCTGCTGATCATCAACTGAAAGACGATGAACTCGGAGAGATCAGATCAGATTGGATCGATCGATCGATCATACTCAGATGGATGGTGAAGGAGCCCCAAAACTTTGAATTCGCCACAAATTTGCCGTCCTTGACAAACAAATAGCGCGTGTTTGTGGTCTGGGAACGCACACGGCTGAACAGTGCGACCTGAAAAAACGTAATTTTTTTTTAATATTTGAAAAATGGTCCACTTCAGTGCCGGAGGCAATGTTGATGCCCTGATTTTTGATGTCCGACTGTTTGTTGTTGGCCAATTTCTTTTTGGATGGCTTGGAGATCACTTTGATCCGTTTGGATTCGAACACACCCAACTTCTGGCCCAGTCCATGGACCGGGGTCTCGTAACTGCAATGGACGCTGAGTGTGAAATATTTGCGACGATTGTTGTCGTTTTCGCTGATGTGCAGAGCTTTGATAGCACACTTAAGACAGAAAAATCATGTTAATTCTATAGGGGCCCTTACGAGCAGGGGCCAAACATTTCGGGAAGGGGGGGGCATGTCAATTTTTAAGGGTGCATTTTCGGATCAAAAATACTCGTTTTTAAAAGTGTATTTTTCAATTTGCTGAAAAATTGCGTTAAATTTCATTTTAATAATGAAGGGGTGCCGGCGACCCCTAAGGGCCACCGGGAATTTTTTGTTTGAAAAATTAGTGCATTTTTCATTAGAAAATTGATCATTTTTCATTGAAATTTCAAAAAAATCTGGCATTTCGAGAAAGCCTGGGCGACATTATTTGCCCTCCCCCCCC
>LDKF01000838.1:13718-37671 GCA_001026735.1 Rotylenchulus reniformis | reverse complement strand
TATATATATATATATATATATCGCCTCTAATTTGCCTCTAGCAAATCACCTAATACATATCTTCATTAATTTGATTGACAGGCATCACATTCAAAAATTTAAAATTTGATTTGTTACAATAAATTTAAAAAAATGGGGTTCGAGTTTTTTTGGGGTTCGAGCTGTCGAGGGTTCGAGTAGTCTGGGATTCGAGCTGCCCAGGACCCCAACTGAACAAGTACCAAAGGACCTTCTAAATACCGTATTCTCTCTAAAATAAGACACTGTCTTATTTTTTTCAAACCCCCTCGAAAGGGTGTCTTATTTTAGAGGGATGTCTTTTTTTGGAGATGTGTCTTATTTATTTCGAACCTTTTCAAAAGGCTCATATTCTAGTTTCTAGGATAAAATTTAATATAATTTTTTTTATACAAAATTAATAAGAATTTTTTTTGAAAAATAGGTAAAGAATTTTTAGGGTATAAGAATTTTTTTTGAAAAATAGGTTTTAAATGTTTTTATCAAAACACATTTCAGGAAAATCAGTTTTACAATTCCAAAGATCCATCATTAAATAATCCATTTTTCTCATCTTGTAACAAATAAAAAAACCCATAACTAGATCAAAAATCCAACCTAATAGAGTTTCAACTTGTTCATCGAAATTTCCTGAAAAGTTTTAAGGTTGTTTCGATAAGCCACTTGACACCGACATTGGACCAAAAACCGATCTCTTGAAACAGGGTTGTAGTTAGAATTTGGTCTTGGGGGGGGGGTAACTTTTTCAGGTTCAAGATACTTTTATTTAAGAAATTTGATAATTTTTGTAATTCAGAAATAAACTTTAAGATCGAATTCCACTATATTAAGGAGTCCCAAGGGTGCACCGTCCCAAGGACCCGAAAGGGAGGGTGAGAAATGGGTGTCTTATTTTAGAAGGGGTGTCCTATTTTAGAGAGGTGTCTTATTTTTTCAAACACTCTGAAAGGGGTGCCTTATTTTAGAGGGTGTCTTATTTTAGAAGGGTAGCTTATTTTAGAGAGAATACAGTAAATGCAATTTGAAATAACATTATCTTTATGTTTTACACTATTGCTTAACAAGTTATTAATTCTTTGAAGATAACAATAATTTATAATCGAAACGGGTGAATTAAAATTACAAATTAAATAAAACGACACGGCATGAAAGAAGCAGAGCTTAAAGAAAAGAAATTCAAGCTGCTATTTTGGCCGGTTCAGGAATTCCATACTATCCCACCTGAGTTTGATGGGAAAACGCGAGAAATTGTTGAAGTAAGCTTTTTTGTTAGAACTCTTCTGGCTTAAATTAAAAATTCGGTTTTTCGCAGGATGCTCTTTCCAACAGTTACCTGACCAAAACATTGGGATTGCAGGTCATTGTCGAGACGGCGCAGCGCATGGGCGAGGAGGAATACGACGCGCGCATTGAGTACTCTCTGAGAACGGAGATCAGCAATGGCAAAAACAACCATCTGCTGCACATGATTAACTTTTTCATTGTGTTTGTCAGCGACCGAATCAAAAAGGCCGAACACTCTTTCACTAGCGCCCTTTTGCTCTCCACCAAAGATTTCTTTGATGTGGAATTTTGGTAAGGAAAAGTTGTAAGAAAAAAGCCGAAAGCTGCATTGTTAAAAATATTATTATTATTATTTTTTAATTTTCGAGGCCTAGATCGCATCTAGAATCGTTTTCTACAACAGACCCATTCAAGGATTACCTACGCATTGCTGAAAATATTATTTTTTTCGAGGTCTAGATCACGTAGAATCAAAAATTAATTCGGATTTTGAACAGCGATCCTGTAAACTCATACATTTTTTTATTTTGGAGCATTTCCTCATCTTAAATAGTATATCTTGAGTACTTCGCTCATCAAATCTTATATCATAGGTGTGCAGGGGGGTCAATATCGCATTTCGCAGGGGGGTCGGAGGGGTATTTCGCAGGGAACGGGAGGTAGGAGGGAAAAAAGGGAGAAAAAAAGGAGAGAAAAAAGAGAAAGAGGGGAAAAGAAAAGAGAAAAAGAAATAAAAATATTTTTTTCTCACAATCAGAATTTTAACCATAAATTTTTGAATTTCGCAGCTTCCGGCCTTCAAATTTGCGAAATACATTTGTAAATTTTTGACGAAATGCTTTTGTAAATTTTAGTTCAAATTGGGTAACTTTTTGCATTTCACAAAATTTTGGCCTTAATTCGGCCTGAAAAATTGACCAAATTATTTAAGAAAAGGGTCCAAATTCTCAAAAAATTTTCCGGCGACTCCTATCGGGGCCGCCGGCACCCCGCACTATAGTGGTTTACCAAAAAAAAAAANTTTTGGGCATTTCACAACATTTTGGTCTTTGACCTCCCCCCCCTCCTCCCCCTCCCCTATATCGCATTTCGCAGGACCCCACCTCTGATCCCCCTTGCACACGTATGTCTTATATCATTACTGGCTTTAAATTCGAAATCAATGAAATTAATCTAAAAATTCGGATTTTTTAGTTCTGCAAATATGGAAATTCCAACAAAACACTTTTCCTTCATCAATTTGGTTGATCGTTCACAACCGCTAGTCCATCGAGCAGTGCAATTGACAGACGACCCAAATCGCATCATGGATCGCTTCTATAATAGGCCCATCCAGGGATCACCTACGCTTAGCGATTTTGAGCATGACAGACGGCAGCTGATTGTCCGATTCCCATTCATCGATCGGCAAAGTAAAAAATGATAATATGATCAAGGGCGTGCAGGGGATATGAGGCTGCATAAATCCCCCACCAAATGCGAAAAATCAAAACAATTTTCAGGAAATTGGAGGAAGAAATCGATCAGGGAATAGAAAAACGAAAATTTAAAACCTTTTTTCTTAATAAAAAAAATTCATTTTTCAGTTCAGAACCTGCATCCCTTAAATTTTCATAAAATTTTCTCAGATAAGTTCAGATTTTCTTAAGGGAAGTATTAAAATCCCGGTTTCCGGCAACCCAATCGGGACGGCCATCACCCATTAATGCAATGAACTGAAAAAGGACTAAAAATGCTTTTTCTCCTGCTTTTTTCTCATCTTCGGCAAACCCCTCATCAAACCATCATCCCCTTGAAAATTTATCCCGGCTACGCTTTGGGCTTGAAAAATAATAATTATTGTCAACACATACAGAACGTGAAACGGGCATTGAGGAAGCCGAATATGTGGTGTCAATTACAGTCCGATACAAAACCATACGACGAGTGTTAGCGAACTTGAAGAGGGCAGAAAACTCCGAATTCAACATGTACAAATCAAAAAAATAACAAAATATTCATTATTTTCAGGGAACTATTCTTTCATTTGTCATCACCTCCAGTGATCCGTCGAATTAAGCTGTTCGCCTATGATCCGAAGAAACAAAACAATTTGCTATCCAAACATGGAGATCGTTATGTGGCCTGGGCACCTTGGGACCAATAGTGGGATTTTTTGCCATAATCCTGAAATTTAATATTAATGTGATCTCTTTAGCCTATGTGAAGAGATCAACGAGTCACCCATCTTCCGGATTCAATTTGAGCTTGGACATCGGGTGAGTCTTGAGCATTTTTGAAGCACTAGCGTATCCAGGATTTGGCCATGGGGTGCGGGTTGAACAAAATTTTGAAATTTTGCTTATTTTTTAAAGAAAATAGTCAATTTTTCCTATTTTTTCTCGCCATGGATGGGGGGGGGGCGGCCGCCCCTCTGCCCTCCCCTATACGTTACTGTTTTGAAGTTCGAATAAAAAATTAATTCATAAAATTCGGAAATTATATCTTTTTAAAGTTCCTTTAATTATTTTTTTCTGTTTAGTTCGAGGAATATTGCCAGTTGATCAACCGATTAGCAATGGCCACCGAGCGTTCCGTGGAGTTCCGGACCTTCAATTCTGAGCAGGTGTTCCGCTTCCGTGCTTATGTGGAGTCTCCGCTACTCAATGAGCGCTGTCAGGCAATTTGCGAGAACAATTACAAGTTGCAGTACATGATTGCGGCTTTGCTATCCCGGGGCGCTGTGGTCAAGGACTATATTTTGGCCAGCGAGTCCAATCGAAACGCCTTTGTAGAGCGATGTGCTCGCGATTTCAGCCGAGACCGGGCGGTGAGCTTTTTAAAAGGACTGATGAATGCATTGATTCATTAACTATGATTTTTCCTATACTTATTTTTTACTTCTAATAAGATTAATGCATAGTTTGAAAATTATAAAATAATATTGTTCGTTTTGATCTGGGCAAAATGACTGAAACATTTTTGTTTTTAGGTGACTTTGGATGTGTTGGAGCAGGTGCTCACAGAAATTGATAAGCGATTGGACTGCTTGCACCCGAGCTACATCTATGAATGGATTTACAAGCGGATCAGTCGAAGCGCGGATGCAATGCGCCAAATTCACGATGAGATCACTAGGGAGGGCTATGTCCGTGTCCGAAAAGTTAGACAAACTTCTAATAAAATTTAGTATCAATAAACTTTTAGGTCGTGATCACACCTACCCGGATGTTGTTTGTGGCGCCAGAATTGTTGATGGGCAATCGAGTGCTCCGCATGGACCAGAAGAAGTACCCATTGGACAAGTTCTTGCGCGTTGTGTTCCGCGACGACGACGGACAACCGGTGCACGCCACCAATGTCGGGCCTTTGTTAATCGATCGTTTCATCGGAACCAAATTGCGCCAGGGCATCAATCTGGCCAGTATGTGGATTAATTTGCTTTGGATCTGGCCATTTAAAATATTATATGACAATGCAATTGAAGGTCGTCACTTCAACTACTTCGGTTCTTCCAACTCGCAAATGCGTGACAATGGTTGCTACTTCATCAACGCCACTGTGGAAGAAATCCGAGAGTTCCGCACCAAGCTGGGCTCCTTCAAGATCCAGTCGGCTCCCAAAATGATGTCTCGACTTGCCCAATGCTTCACCCAAGCTCGCGAAACGGGCATTGAGCTGGAACGTCGTTTCTATGCCACTGCTTATGATTATTTGGGGGGAAGGGACAGCAACCAAGAGCCCTACTGTTTCTCGGACGGTGTGGGAAAGATCAGCAGTCAGACAGCACGCGAGTTGAGCAGAGAGCTGAGCCTAGAAGAATGCACGCCATCCTGTTTTCAGGTCAGACATTATAGTTTTTAATTTAGACCACTGACCTTGAAAAATCATCATAGAATAACAGTCAACGAGATACTTATGGGGGGGGGGAACAAATGCCCATCCACATTGCAGAAAAAATACCTGAAAAATGAAAAACCACCTGGAAAAAATTTAAAGTGGTCAGAGGAGAAAGGAAAAAATCGAAAAAAAAGGTTTAACCAAATTTATTACCAAAAGAGCATAAATTTTCAAGAAATTAGGAGAAAAATTTATGTTTCTGCCGCCCCATCACGAAATCCAGGGTACATTCCTGCTGCAGTATCATTTTAAAAATATCTAATCATGTATTTCTTTATTACAGATTCGTTTCCGCGGTTTCAAAGGGGTTTTATCGGTGGACAAGACATTGGATGATTTGCGAGATTGGGGTCATCGGAATGGAATCAAAGACACTACGGACCCGAACAAGCGGGACTGTTGGCTGGACTTAAAGATCATGTTTCGTCCTTCGCAAAAAAAGTTTCAAACCCAACGGGAAGGTCAAAAGCTGGAAATCGTCAAGTATTCGTCGCCGGTGCCGATTAGTCTGAACCGACCCGTGAACAACATTCTGGACCAAGTGCAGTCATAGATTTAAAAAATTTGTTCCCTCCAAACATTTAATCTAAAAAATTGAGATTTAAATAATGTCCGATCCATTTGAATTCAGCAAAAATTGCGATTTTTGATTTAGTATTAGTCGTAAATTTTCATCTTATTTTCTTTGGTCAGGTGAGCGCCCTCCAGAGCCAGGCTTCCCATCGGCGCATTTGCAGCCGTATTCACCTGCTAATGGATCTCCATTTGCACTCGCTGACCCGCTCTCTGATGGATGAGACCAAAGCACGCAATAAGCTGGGCGAATTCCCGAAAGTGGTCAGTAAATCTTTTTTTTAAATTATTTACAAATTGTTTCTTAAGATCCTTTATGATGAGATCAAGGACTTGAATCTGACAAAAGAGCCCTTTTTCCGATCAATGGTGCGCGCTTCGGTCAGATCTTCCCTCAGTGAGTTTCTTTCTGGGAAGATTTTAAAAATAAAATAAATTTTAGGAAAATTGCGTAACAAACTTCAAATTCCCATTCCGACTTCGCTGGGTCGCGCAATGTTTGGCGTTGTGGATGAGAGCGGACAGCTCCAATACGGACAAGTGTTCATCCGATACACTAAAAATGCCTCGCTCAAATTGCCTGGGCCGACCGCTGAACGGCACACGCTCACCGGTCAGTTGGAATGTGAAATTGTTGCCTAAAAGGAAAGTAACAAAAACAATGATCTTTATTAATAAAGTATTTTGGTCCTTTTATTTTTAATTTTCAATTATTTGGCTAACTAAGGACCGGTAATGATCACCAAGAATCCATCGATTGTGGCTGGGGACATTCGAATGTTCACTGCAGTGGATATCCCCGCATTGGTGATGCTTATCAATCTGTTTTCTCAATTTTTATCCTTTTCTTTCAGCATCATCTCTGTGACGTGGTTGTATTCCCACGTTACGGACCACGGCCTCACACCGATGAAATGGCGGGATCGGATTTGGACGGGGACGAGTACACGGTGATCTGGGACGAGCAACTCTATCTGGACGAAAATGAGGATGCATTTGACTACACCTCAAAGTACATTAAGGATCTGTTTAAGTTTTAAACTTTTGTGCGATTAGGTCAGTCGAAGCTGAAGCAACCAACGAGGATGATTTGGTGAGTGGAGATTTTTGAAATTTAATTTGACAATAATCATTACTGTTGTACTTTAGCGTCAAAAGATGGCGGAATTCTTCGTTAACTACATCAAACAGGATTCCATTGGCCGGATCGCCAACGCTTTTCTGATCAATTCGGATTTATTCGGAATCAAAAGTGGAGTGTGCCAAAGGGTGGGTTGTGGGAGTTTCTACATCTATAGAATATAAATAATCACTATTACTTTATGAAAAAATCTTTTCGTTTTTCCAACAATATTTTCTACTAAAAATGGTACTTTTCCAGTTTAACCCCCCCTGGATTTTTAAAATTATTTTTTCTTGCTAATAATAAAATTTCTGAATATTAGAAGTCATAGGGGTTTTTAACATGTGCTGATTGAGCTCAAATCTAATGTCAGATTTAGTGTATGATTTCGCAAATCTATGGTTTTGTGTTATATCATCTTTTAAACTGAAGAGTATTACTAAAGCTGAATAAGAACGAAAAAGCTACAAAAATCATAGATTTTATGAAACCATACAGCAAATCTGATATCAGATTCGGATTCAGCGCATGTGAAATCCCTTGATGACTTCTAACATTACAATAAGATTGTTAAATTAAGCAGAAAAAAACATTAAAAAAATTCCAGGGGGTAAACTGGAAAAGTACTCTAAAAATTAACATATACGCATTTAATCAACGCAGAAAAGCCAGAAAATTCCAAATTTTATTTTAGCTCCTCGATTTTATGATTAGCAGATTAAAATTAAGAATTTCAGATTGCCGCTAAACACATGGAAGCTGTGGACTTCCCAAAAACCGGTGTGCCACCAAAAGCGCTGACCAACAAATGGGAACCGGCAACTGCGGCCACGGAGGATGAGCCGGCAAAACCTGTGATGCCACCGGAGCGGGCCGAACGCTCGCCTGACTTCATGGAAAAGAACAACGAACCAATGTGAGTTGAATTAATTTTAAAAGAAATTATCCATTTTTCAGGTACATAAGCTCAAGGCTCAATGGACAACTTTACAGGCATTGAAATTTTTAGGTTATCTATGATCTTTGTTACTTTTCAGACGGGCCAAGGGGATCGATGACATTTTATCGATCGCTTCGCAGGACGAAGAGCAGGCCATTGTGGACGTGGATGTGTTGCTGAACTGGCCGGGCTGTGATGAACCTTCTCTTTTGGAATTGGCCTTGCAACACTACGAAACATATGCGGCAAACATCCAGGTTGACAACCACGTTATTGAAAATTTAAAATAATTTTTTGTAGAACATTTTGGATTGTTATGGAATCAAAACGGAAGGCGAACTTTTCTCGGGACATTTTACTTCGTTGCGCAATCGGATCAGCGACAAAGATAGCGATGACATGGTAGGACTTTCGTCAAAGATGCAAAAATAAATACAATTGATATCGGGCGGGGGGGGGGGGNGGAATTCCCATCAATAGGGTCTCCCTATTAAAAATTTTTTGAAAAATAAGTATTTGTTAATCTATCCGTTTACAGAAAATTTCCATATGAGGCTTTAAATTTCAGTCATTCTACAACACGAGCAATGCCATCGAGCAACAACTTTTTAGTGTGTTTGGCAAATTTCGGCGTCAATTCTTCGAAACTCCCCTTGAGGGCAAAAAGGAGCGATATGAAGATGTCACAGCACCAGTGTACCGTTATGCACGCACAAATGGAACCAAGGTTTTAAATTATATTTTGCATATTATTAGTATATTTGATTATTCTTTGATTAAGGAAGTATTCCGTCGAATGTGCCATGATCCGACAGATGCCTATAAGAGGCTGGCTTGCGCTTATTATAAAATTTCTTACGGTATGTTTGACCGTTATAAAATTTTATATATTTTTCAATTTTTCATTTAAGATTCAACCATTCATCGTCTTCTCTCCTTCCCATGGCTGGCTTGGGATGTATTGAATGTTGTGCGGCGTACCAACACCGTTCATAATTCCAGCCTAAAGTCGGAACAGCGTTTTTCTTTCGACCCGCTTTGTGATCGAATCAATGCGCACATGGAGGAATACATTCAGCACCGGCGGAAGCAACTCAAGTAAAAAAAACAGACAAAGCCCTTAATAAAATATTAAATTTTTCGGATTTTTAATTTTTTACTTATCTTATTTACACTCGTAGAACTTTCCATGAAAATATTCGTCACCCGGAAAGAGCACCAGCGGATGAGCAGACAGCCTACTTCAGCATTCAGCGTTATTGCATCAAATATAAAGGTGCAAAAATTAATATATCACATATATATTTTGCTGTTTAAGGACTGGATAAGTTGATGTTCTTCACCAAAAAATGGGCTATGTTGAAGAGATTGACGGTCACAGAAGAGGGATCCCTGAACGACTTGCACATTTGTCTGCTGATCATACAATTCGGACTCAACCATTTGCCATGCGAGTCAATTGAATCAGCACCCAATTGGCTCGAAGTGGTATGTGTGGGGATTTGTCCATAAAAAAGATCTCGATAACCCGACCATAGGAAAAATAGGGGGGGGGTCGGCCTGAAATTTTGCGAGGGAAGTTTTGCCCCTTGAAGAAATTTTTTGGAAATTTCGACCAATTTCTTTAGAAGATTGACCTTTTTCAATTTTTTTACCACCGATTTGCCCCCACCTTACGAGGGGGGTACTCTTTTGGGACCCTTACGAACGAGGTGGGGCGGGGGGGGGGGGGAGTCGACCCCTCCCTATTTTTTATATGAACCCTACAGATCGAGTCCGGTGCAGGCGGGGCACATCAACGAGTCGGACATCAAGGAACCATCAGTTTAGAACGCCAGCATGGAGGACTGGGAAAGAAGTTTCTGTGTTTTCTGGAGTTCTTGGCCTCTCGTCAGTTCCATTTGCGCCCTTTTGTGGACTTTGAAGAGCCAGGTCTGGGCTACCCTTGTGTGCTGCAACAGGCACAATTGACTCCGCTTCACAAAGTTTGATTACTTTTCACATAATAAATAAAGAGGAAACCCTGGCATTTCAGGCGGCTCTCCATAGCTTTCACCAAGTGGCATTCACGTTTCGTTTTGAGGGACTGCCTGGCACCAAAGATCAGCGAGATCGGAATACATTTCCCGCCCAACAGCCGGTAGAGGATTTTAAAAAATATTAATCTTTTTCCCAGCGCGAGGGCGATCCGTTCATCATTGAAGTGCCAGCATCGCGCCAGAACCAAGTGATCCACAACGATGCGCTTTTAAACAAACTCTGTGACAAGACCGGCTGCACGAACATTGTATTCCGTGACTTGCCCAAATACAAAGGTTTATTCTGATTTTTTCATTATTTTTTGTCACCATTATTTTTTTAAAGATTATGACACTATCCGCCTTTATGTATCGTCTACCGGCACAATAGAGGCCTTGAATGCATTGCGTGAATTGTTGTCAGTGCGCGCGCCGCTCAATTTGCAAGGTGATTGTCGTCAAATTTTCAACCAAATGGCAGAGCAGGTATTATGAATACCATTCGAGACAAATAATATTTATATTTTTTTACAGCTTTATGATCGATTAATCAGCCTTTGATATAAAAGTTTATCAAGTGAAGAATCGAAGTTTTGCAGATTTTTTAAAATATCGGTGATTTCGATTTATTGTATTATATGGGGCACGCACATGTCACTTTTATTTCATTTCGCCTCTCATTTCTTGTACTATTTTGCCTTCGCCATTGAGTTCGTGCCTTTTCGGGTCCTTCCCATCTGTTGTTTGACCCTATCTCGAATTTCATCACTTGGCTCCATAATTCCACCATACATTTTTTTTTTTGTTATTTTTCACTTTTTATGTTTTGGATCTCTGTCATTGTTTTATTTTGCCTTTGCTGCCATTTCACTTTAGTATTTTTGAGGAGAATGGAAATCCCAGGAGGAAGAAATAAAAAATGAAAAAGGGGCGAAGTCTCAGAATCGATCGTCACTGTTCATCCATTGAAGTCACCAAAAGTGCTTATTTTTGTCGTCATTGACTTCAACAAAATTTTTAGTTGGAATTGAACCAACAATGAGAAACCAGTGGGAAACATGTGCTCACCCAACTGAACCACGGGTGGACATAACTTTTTCTGATGGGAATTGCACACTGCATTTTGAAAATTTTATATATTTGGTGGAACTAAAAATTCGTTTCACAATGAAATTTCGAAATTTTTCCAATGTGCTTTCTCGATGTTGGGTTCGGAATTTGAGTTTTCCCGGTATAGTAATGGAAAGAAGGAGGGAAGAAGACTATAAATTATAAATACCTAGAATGAAAATTGGCGCCGATTGAATTGCTTTGAACCTAGAATTTTATGAAGCGAATCTTTCACTGAAGTGACAGAGAAAAAAATAGTAAAATAGCACACAGAAAAAAGTTGCAGCGAGAAAGTTCATAAAGGAAAACTTCCTCTTTATAAAATCTTGGAGCTAAAAATAAATTTCCAATTCAATGGAATTTTTACGCCAATTTTACATATACTCTAGTATTGTTTTTTCTACCCAAAAGTTAGCGGACGTGCCACAGTACCAATGAGCACTCTTTTTCATTTTCATCAGCACTTTTTTCGTTTTCTTCAACACTTTTTCATGATTCATGAGCATTCTCTCGTTTCAACGAACACTTTTTTTCGTTTCAAATAAAAAATCCATTCCTAACTTTTAGGTAGAAAAAACAATTTTACAGTACATATGCCTTAACCTCCCAATATTCCGACCGTTTAATTGTTGTCGGTCAAACAAAAAAAATGATTATAATCTTGCCCTTTTTAATATCGTTTGCGCATAAATAAAAAAATGTAATTCCGTAGAGACAGGCAATTTATCGATCATTTTATCATTTCAATACTTTATTTTATTTTTGATGTTCAAAATATTGAATTTAAAAATCAATCCTTAAATTAGGTTGCAAATGGGAATTTATTCGGCCGTAGCCAATGCGGATTTGAAGCAACCGCTCACCATGGAAATGGCACTTGCAGAGCCGCCAAAATATCTGACAGATGTCGAAGAAATGCTGATTGAGCAACGCGGAGTACGAGAGGTTGTTTTTTTCGTTTTTATTGCTTTGTTAATGAATCTAAATTTAAAATTATTATTATTTGATCTGGATTTTTAAATTTTATATACGACCAGCAAATTTTGATGTCTAAAAACCTAAAGAATTTAGTTCTTAACCCAGAAAATCTGGTACTTTTTTACTTTGTATCCCATCTTAGCCCACCCTTTCAAAAAAATTTTTTTGCTTAAATTTTCCTGTAAAATCATTTGAAAATTACTTCCCTATGGTAATTTTAGACGCCGAATCTGAATCTGACGTCCATTTTAACGTAATGAGTCATTTGACGTTACTTTTTGACGTTGACGTCAAATTTTTTTTAAATTTTAAAAATTTCTAAAAAAATTTTGAAATTTTAAAAATTTCTAAAAAAATTTATTTAACCTCTGCATCAAAAATTCACGTCGGATGGCACAGAATGTCAAAATGGACGTCAGAACCGGAATCTGCGACAAAAATTGCCCCATGGAAAAATTAAAAAAATTTTTGACGTCAACGTCAAAAAAGTGACGTCAGATGACGCATCACGTTAAAATGGACGTCAAATTCGGATTCAGCGTCAAAAATTACCCCAGGGAAAATAGCTTTAGGCGATTTAAAATAAATTTCTAAAAAAATTTGTTGGTGGGGGTAAAAATGGGATACAAAGTAAAAAAGTACCGAAAATCTAACTAAGCTGTTTTTAAAGTATAACCCCAAAACACTTAAGCTTCCTTTTCCCGGAATGGACAAGAGCGGTCGAGGAGTTTGTCTGAAAAACGAAGTCAAAGCCTGCATGCTGGGCGCATTGTGCCCACTGCGGCACATCATCAAGGACAAACAGGTGGTGTGCAAACACTGGCTGCGCGGACTGTGCAAGAAAGGCGACCAGTGCGAGTTCTTACACGAGTACGACCTGAGCCGAATGCCGGAATGCTTTTTCTTCTCCAAATATCGTTAGTTGTTATTTAATATTTAGAAATTACTAATATTTTTTTAATTTTTCAGTTGCTTGCAGCAACAGAGAATGTCCATTTCGGCACATTGACCCGGAAAGCAAAATCAAGGACTGTCCTTGGTACGACCGTGGCTTTTGCAGACATGGTAGGAGTAAGGATTTACAATTAATTTAGAGCTTAGGTTTTCAGGTCCTTTCTGCAAAAACCGACACCGTAGACGTGTGTTATGTCGACTATTTCTGATTGGTTTCTGCCCAGAAGGGCCGTTGTGCAAGTTTTCGCATCCATCCTTCAATCTGCCGGTTATTGAACCTACTCCCAAACTGAACTATCGCCCCAATTATGCGGTCACATGCCACAATTGTCATGAGAGAGGTCGGATCGATTATTTTGTGTTAAAATACCAACAACTAACGATTTAGGGCACAAAGCTACTCATTGTCCGCATTTGCCCGCACAAACTCAACTTCCACAAGTGGATGCTAGCAAATTGAAACAATACCAGAGCGATCATCAGTCACACGAACCCAGAAAAAACATTGTATGTAAAAAACTTTTTGAAGATTTCATCATCAATTCACATCAATCGATTTTTATTTATTTTTTCATTCAGGCGGACATCACATGCTATAAATGCGGGGAAAAGGGCCATTATGCCAACCGATGTACTAAGGGCATTCTGGCATTTTTGTCAAATACTGCAGGCGATCAACGGGATCGAGATCAACGTGATCAGAACCAAAATCGTGATCAACAAAGACCGGGATTTTCAAATGAAGGACAAGAGAATGGTCAATGATCTGATTGTTTTTGTATAAAAAATTTCATTTCACTTCTATCTTAAAATTTTTCTCTGTTATAAGCGTTCTATGGCAACATTTATTTCTGAAAATATTCATTCATTAAATGGAATTATATAATTTTCGATAATGCTTCGACCTTCGACTTCGCTGTTCCTCGGCAAACAATTAAGGAATGTGTCCCGTGTTTTGCATCGCAACCTGGCACAAGCGGCGGCACAGACAGCCAAAAGCGTGGTTATACCCGAATATCGACTGACTACGTTACCATCCGGTTTCCGAGTTGCTTCCGAAAACTTGTACATCCCTACAACAACGGTGGGCATTTGTTGGAATTTAAAATGGTACCAACTAAACTTTTGTAAAGTTGCCTTATCAACTTAGTTAATAGTTAGACTCGTTAGAATCTCTCTCCGCAAAGAGATAATTTGTCATTTTTCTTAAGGAAAATCTTAAATTTACGGAAAAAAAACATTTTTTCAGGTTGGGGTCTGGATTGATGCTGGCAGTCGTTATGAAGATGAGACCAACAACGGCGTAGCTCACTTCCTGGAACACATGGCGTTCAAGGTGATCGAACATTTTTTGCTCTTATTTAATGTTCTGAATGTGTGTTTAGGGCACCGGAAAACGGAAACAAAATGATTTGGAGCTGGAAGTGGAGAACATGGGCGCACATTTGAATGCTTATACATCCAGGGTATTTCACTCATTATTTGTTATTTAAATGAAATGTTTTTTAAGGAGCAAACTGTGTATTATGCCAAATGCTTTTCGCAAGATTTGGAAAGGGGTCAGCCGTGAGGATTGTCATTATTTATAAAACAAAAACTTAAAAATTGAATTTGCATTTTATATTTCTTTTTCTATTACATTAGCTGTGGAACTGTTATCTGACATTTTGCTCAACTCCGTATATGGGGAAGGTGAGACTTGGCGCGAACGGCACGTGATCTTGCGGGAAGCAGAAGAAGTGGCACAGAACATGCAGGAAGTGGTCTTCGATCATTTGCACGCTGGAGCATTTGCGGGTTGTTCATTATCAAGGACTATTCTGGGTACTACCGAGAACATCAAGTAAAAATAGATTAATCTACATTGATTATTAAATTTAATTAAATTATATTATTCCTTACTTTAATTAATTGTCAAAATATTTCCTTCCTTTAGGACAATGCGGCGAGAACAATTAATCGAGTACATCAAAAAATATTACAAAGGTTAAAATGAAATTTGTTAAAATTTTACCCATTTATTATTCAACAATAGGACCTCGGATGGTTTTGGCTGCGGCGGGAGGAGTTGACCATGATCATTTATGTGAACTTGCCCAAAAGTATTTCGGCAACATTGAACATGGCGATGAGCACGTGCTGGATTACGAGCCGGGAGTTTTCCGTGAATCTCATGTATAACCAGAATATGTGTGTTGAACAAAATATCAAACCCTTTTTAGCAAATGATCGAGAACAAACAGATGGACAAAGTCTATGGGTCTCTTGCGATTGAGGGCACCAGTTGGACCAGCGAGGACAGTATACCCGTGCAAGTTGCCAGCACTGTATGTTAAGTCCCATAATTACGTTCACCGAAGATTTTATGGTATTTATAGATGATCGGTCAGTATGATCGGACACAAAGTCTTGGTATTCGCTGTGGATCTAGACTTGTCAAAGCGCTTGGCGATGATTCCGGTGTTGTATCTTTCATGTCGTATACGGTACCATAAAAAATCATTTAGAACAAATCATGAACTTTTAAATTTTATTATTCTTTGAATCCATTATTTCATAGTAATTTTTTTTTATGAAATTCTATTCTGCTGCATCTATAACAAATCAATATTCTGGATTTTCAGACATCCTACAAGGACACCGGTCTTACCGGACTGTTTTTCTGTGCCGAACCAGAAGCTCTGGCCCATTTAGCCCAATCGGTTTGCACGGAATGGCGTCGAATTTGTGACGAAGTGGATGTGGATGAACTTGAACGGGCAAAACATTCGTTGCTCACAAATTCCCTATTGTTGTTGGATGGATCAACCCCGATTTGTGAGGACATTGGAAGGTTAGAGGATGGAGAACTTTTTAGAAAAATTGTCTAAATTTAAGACAACTTCTTTGCTATGATCGCCGTATGTCCACAGAGGAGCTGGAGGAGAAAATAAATGTTGGTTTTCTAATTATAAATTTAACCATTTTAAAAAATATATATTTTGCAGTCTATCACCCCTGATACAATTCGAAACATTGGACGCCGATATTTCGTTAACAAGCCCTTCTCAGATGTGATCATTGGTGAGTTGTTTCTTCTCACTGTACCATGAGTCATCATTCGTTCACATAATATTATTGACAAAACAAATTGACTTTCGCATATAAAATGAAATTGTTCAGGACGAACGGCCGATTGGCCACAGCCCGAGAAGATAAAACAATGGTTGACCTGGTAAAACTGATTGGATGCTGGCGCTTCTTCGTTATTTTGTGATTGATCAGTTTTTTTTCGCAGATTTATATTTATAAAAAATTAAATTTGGTGGAATTTCTTTTTGATTTTGACCTGTTTAAATGACAGATGCGATTGCATATCTGATTGTTCACCATTGAATTATTTTTTAATATTCGTGGAATTTCCTTTTCACTCTTCCATTTCCTTAATTGACTCGATTCTCTTCCAGTTCAGCATTTACCCATATTCGATTCCCCAATCCATTCATCAACTCAATCATTTCTGAATATTTCCTCTTTCTTCGCCCATTGTTTCACTTTTCCACTTCTCTCACTCTCACCCATCCAACCCCCAAGTGTCTTTGTCTCTCTCTGTCTACTCTCCAATCTCTCCCCTTTTCAGCTTCTCTGTCACAACGGCCTCCTTTGCGCTCTCTCACCGTCGCAGCATTGAGCACGAGCCAGCAGACAGCTCCGCCTCCCCATCCGCCGTGTGGGGCGTATTTAAGGCGAGTGAAAGGGGGAACATCGCTCAGACGCGCTCTTGCTCGAGCGGCGCTGGTGGCAATAGTCATCGTCGTCGTGGTAACAGCGAAGACCCACAAGAGGAGGAAAGCGACAACCCAGCAGGCCGAGGAAGAAGACAACGAAGTGAGAGGAAGAAGAGAAAGGAGGAGGAAGAGTTGGTGGTGGTAGGAGGAGGTAAGGTGGAGAAGGCGGGTCAGGACCGGTTGAACCGGAAGAGCCCGGCAGACCGGATGGTTGCCGCCGCCACGGCCTCCTCCACCACCACCGCCGCCGTCGTGGCCGTCGCCGCAATTGGTTGTGTTGCGGTGCAACAGGTGCCGCCATCCAAAATGGCGAGCAACACCACTGATCAGAGTGTTGGGGGCACAGACCAAACAAACACGAACAACAACAATAATAATGGTGGTGGTGCCAAAACGACGGCGATGGCCGCCGGGGTGGTTGACCAGCTCAGGCAGCAACTCCAGTTGGTCGTTGAAAATGTAAACAAAACACAAAAGATTTATACACAAAAAAGTAACGGGTTGGGTCACACACATCAATCAATGCTGATGATTTCATCACATTTTTATTCATTTTTTTTGTTTACTATTTATATCGTCGGACAACAACAAATAAAGGCGACTGTTCTTTTTCCTTTTCACATTTCTTTTGTTTCATTTTTAATTTGTGCAATTTAAAAAATGTATTTGCATGAATTGTGACTTGAAAAACTTTTTGATTTCTTCTCTTTTTCAAATTGTGCTTCGACAGCTTTTGGGTTCTTTTTTTAAAAGCTCCAATGGTGGGCTGGTCCCTTGTCCGTTCCAATTCCAACCCACCAAAAATTGCTGTAGAATAGACCAAAAAATGGTCAAAAATAAATTTTAAATATAAGCTTTATTGCATCCAATTTTGCAATTGAATTGATGTCATCTTCTCGATTTAGGGCGATCTCGAGGCGGCAACGGCGCTCATTGGACAACTGGAAAATGCAGTGTTAAACAAGGAAACTCTCGAGGTAAAGTTAAATGATGAGAACGCGTATAAAAAATAATAACGAAAAATCGGTGTTTTTGGGTTTTTAAATTCTAACACGACAATCATTAGGATATTGAAGAGGGGTGGGTTCAAAGGGTGTAAAATCGGTCTAAAGTCAAAGGTTATTTCTCTATTTTTGGTATGAATTCGAAATGTCTAAAAAATTCGATGTTTCGGGGTTTAGAATTTTGGTTNATGGATGGGAAGGTCGGTCTTCGTCGTTGTCGTCCTTCGATGAAGGAAAGGAGGGGAGTAAGACTGACTGAGCGCTGGGGGTTGTGTGGGGAAAAAATGGGGAAGAGCGAGCGAGCACTCATCTTGGTCGGACGAAGGCCGATGTTTACGCGAAAATTGGGAGGGAAGGAGAGGGGAGAACAGGGGCGAGCGGTCGTCGTTATTTGAGCGCCTCGAAGCGTAAATAATGGATGTGAGCGGGCGGGCAAGGCCTGCTGTGCTCACCAGTGGGTCCGTCCCTCCCCCGGGCGCAAAACCTGTCATGTCATGTGTTATTCGGTGGGCTGTCCCGATGTGGAAAGCTCCATCGAAGCCTGGGAGGGAGGGGAGCGTGCGATGGTCGATATTATCGACGAAAGAAGACATTTGTGGTTGCTGGGTGAGAGGAGGATAGCATTTGGTGAAGTGTTGAGAAGAGGAGTGAAAGGGTCGGGAGAGGGGGATTTTGTGATGAAATTGCAATGGGAGGAAAGAAACATTTGGTGTGTGTGGAGAAAATGGAGTGGAGGATTGACGATTGACGGATGGACCGGGAAATGGGCGGAAAAAGGTCATTTAAAGCCTGTGCTTTTGCCTTTGGCCAAGCGAGATGTATGTGGAGATTAAGAAATTTCGAAATATTTGATGAAAAAATTGTGTATGTCCCTAAGAAAATGAGGATTTGGTTTGTAAATTAACGAATATGGGGCAAAAAATCGAATAAAAATCGATGAAGGAAAGGAAACCGAGGTAGAAGAAGCCTTAAATATAGAATTCTTGTGGAGAATTTGCACATTGCGAGAAAATGTATGAGCAATTGGGGTGAAGTGGGAATGTTTGTTTATTGGGAAGGGTAAAAGTGTACATTTACAGCGAGCGTTTGTTGGAATAAATGTGGGTATTCACCAAAAGCAAATGTGTGTGAGTGACGGAGGGGTGGGATAGGAGGTTCAGGTTTCAAACGATTCAAACCAAAATAAAACATTCCTCAATAGCCAAAACATCCAAATTGGATGGAATTGATCATTGGGTGGGGAAGGAATCGAATCGAGGCAACAATTTGGGGAGGGAGAGGGTGGGGATGGGTGTAGTGATCCGCGAAGGTAATAAAAGTGTTGTGGAAGTTAAAAGTCACACGGGAACGCATTGCGCATCACAACAGTCACAATGACTCGGGGGTTGGCGACGATGATTACTGTAGGTAGGGGGTGAATCTCGCCCATGCTCGGGCGGTCGCGCTAGCTCTCACCAGCGGACTCGAAAATAAAAAACACACGACAATTACCCATTTGCAGAAAAGTTGGAATTGAGATTTTATAGATGGAATTTATTGTTATTGGGTTAATTATATGGTATAGAGGAGTTGGTAGAGGACTATGAAATTTTCCAAATTGCGAATAAAAATGATTTGGCTTATATTTTATTTCTTAAATGTAAATTTTTAAAATGTTTTTTGAAAATTTAAAATTGTGCACTGCACAATCGAGGAATTAAGCCGTGGGTCTTCGGCACCTCGAGTGAAGCGCCATATAAAGAAAACCAATTATTCGAAATATTTCATATAAAAAAATGGCCATTGCCGAGGAAAGCGAAAATTCTTTTTTTTGTGTTTAGGTCTTACACATTTTTTGTAGAAAAAATGGAGTTTCTTCTCTTCACAGGGGTGGGGAGCATCTCTTCATGAGAGCTCATTTTTTGACGAAGAGAAAATGTCCTTTGTGGTAGAGGTAGAAGAATCTGCCTGTTTGAAGGGGGTTAGAGCACTTGTCCAACAGCAAATTGAAGATTGATGGTATTTTTGCAAAGAAACAGCATTAGTCAAATCGGGTGGTGGAATGTTGAGAACCACAAATTATATGGCTAATTTTATAGGTCCTATTGGGATTTTTCTGGAGTTCATTTTCGAAGGAATTTTTTTGATCAAGGATAAGGAAGAAATGATAGAATTTTACCGAGTTTTTTGCTTCAAGAAGTCGCAAATTTGAGCATGCACAAGGGAGTGGGGTCAAACTTTGGACCTTAGAAATACGAAATAGGAGCGAGGTTGGGGTCAAGGGTCAATTTTTCGTTCTAATTTTTTTTCCAAAAAATCGCTAAAATTTCTCTATAAAATCATTTTTTCATGTATGATAGATGCGCCCCCTATCAGGTTTTAAATACATTAACAAGAACACGAAAATCTCACAATTTTCAATCTTTTCTCATTAAACAGGCGACTCGCGTTGGGCGCTTTGTGAACGACGTGCGCAAACAGATAGCACAGCAGTGGCCCGAGTTCTCGAAGAGGTGTCGTGCACTGATAAAGCAATGGCAGAAGATCGCCGAGTACAGGCCCGGCTCCTCCTGCGAAGGCTCCTCCAACGGGGGCACCCCGCAGCTCGTCTCGCCAGCTTTAAGACGCGGTCTGACGCCGCGAACAACGACCGGAGGCGGCAGCAAACGCGTCACTCCGCAACAACCGCAACCAAAACAACGGGTCACGTCCACAGGACTTCTTCCCCCAGGTGGGTTCTGTTCTGTGTTTTGCTTGCACATGTTAACTAAGTGGTCCGAACCCCATGATCTTGCCATTCAAAGGTAATCTTATTAGGGATTTCGGGAATCGTGGAAATTCTTGGCAATTATAAAACTCAGGTCCTAAAAATATAAATACTTTTTTTACGGAACTTGATCGTGGTAATTCCATTAAGAATCAAGATCTTGAGTCAACTTGGGAGGGATCTTTGGCTATTTTTGTGGAATGCATTAGCTATGGGGGAACGGAGCAAAAGGGAAATTTGTTTTTGAAGAGAAAGGAGTGACAAGCCGGTCTTAGAAAAGAAGAATCCGAAGGGATAGGAGGCGAGAGGGCCAAGAGGATACACCCCATTCCCCCCAATGGCCTCTGTGAAAGGTACTGTAGACGCCGGCTCAACTATGCCTATAGCAACAAATAGAGGGTTATATACGCAAGGGACCAACCACAAATTGGAAAATGTGCTGTTCCAATTTTCCATTTTTGAAATTTCACATTGGAATTTGAACTTGGCATAGCTTATAGAATAATTTTTGCAGATGCTCGCCAGATTACGGGTTCATCAACTTCCACGTCGCCGCAGGAGAATGGGATGCCGGTGTCCAGCGGAAGTTACGCTCCGTTGTCCAAAAAGAAAAAGATATCGCCGCAGATGGACGCGGTGTTGGGGCATTTGCACAAGTCGGCCTCTGTGGGAGCGGCCATGTGTCATCAAGCTGGAGCAGTTCAGCAGAAAGCACAGTTGAATGGTGTCATTCCGGAGGCTGAGGGACCACATGGAACCTCCTCCGGTAGTCGCGATCGATTTCCGGGGTCCTTTAAAGCAAAGTCTCGGTACAGTGGCGCAACTCACTGTTGTTGCTGAACACCCCGCAGCCATGCCGCAACCGCAGCAGAACCCACCGTTGACGCTGAAGTTGAAGCGATCCGCGAGCGGAGTGCAGAGACTCACAACCGCGACGACGACAACAACCAAAAGCGACAGTGTGTCCCCGCCGGCACCGCAACAATTGCAGTCGGTGCACGCGGCACGCCGGAACGTGCAGTCGACCGCGGAACTGGTGGCACAGCTCAGCGAGGCACTCCCTCAGGACATCGGCATCGATCTCGGCACAACCGCCGCCAGCAAAATGGAAACGGTCAGTGGGGTGAACGACGTAATGACGAATGATTAATGGATTTAGAATTCTTTCTTGGTCTAACTATAAAAGCCTATGAATTTATTCTAATCAGATTTTAGCCAAAAAGATTTTTGAACACCCAAAAATATTTTTTCGGCCTTTAATATTTTGACAAAATGTTCCAACCAACTCTAACTAAAAACGTGTCTAAATCATCTATAACTAATAAATAATAAGGTTTAGATCTGATATTCCTGGCCTTTTGATCAATAATTGAATGAATTACAAATGGGAGAAATTTACTTCACTAGACAAAATTGCTAGAGAAATATTTTAAAATTTTTGCATACATAGAAATAGGAGGGAATTCGTTTTAATAGGCAAAAATTATTTTTAATGTCTGCTGCGAAGGCCTTAGATTACAAATTATGGATTAGATGGAGGGAGAGAGGAAAGAATTGATGAGAGAAGAGATGGAAAGGGATCTCGTTTTGAACTTTCCAAGCAGTTAAATTATGCATGCAAATTCATTGGGGTGTCTGACCTTTTTTGGAATCATTCAAATTCATTAAATGCCAATAATATGTTTTGATTTGTATCAATTATTTAAAATATAATCAATTCTTTTATTGTATTTTGTATTAAGAAAATTAAGTTTTTGACCGATCAAAATATGATTTCATATTATATTTTTCGTTTGTTTAAGCTCGTCGCGTCCAAAGTTTCCCCGGATTTGCCGACTTCCAGCACGCAGGATGTGAAGGGCGGTAAGCGGCGTTACCAAACACGACGAGGCGGCAGAAGGGGATCGGAAGAATCGGTTGAAGCTGTGAAGGCGGAATTTGGGGAGAAAGCAGAGAGGGAAGAAGCGGAGGAGCGGATGAAGAGGGAGCAGGATCAGGAACATCCGCAGGAGGAGAAGACGAAGAAGGCCGGAAGGGGGCGGAAGAAGAAGAAGAAAGAGGAGGGGGCGGAAGAGCAAGCGGAAACGACGACGACTGCAATGACCGCGACAACGAAAACCGCCAAGTTCAACTGGTAGAAATTCATTTTTAACCCCCTCAATTGGCGAAAATTTCGTTGTGCACAGGCCCGTAACGAGGGGGGGGGGGNCCCCCCCCCCCCGAAACGCTAGGTCGAAAAAATTTTCATAAGGGTCCCCTTGTTGATTTCGTCTAAATTTTCAAAATTTTTCCGACGACCTCTATCGGGGCCACCGGCACCCCTCAATACAGTGAAAATCTTGTTTCGGACGAGAAAAATGACCAATTTTCTTAAGAAACTGACCCAATTTTTCCAAAATTTTCTCCGGCGGCCCTTCTCAGGGCCTTACGGGCCTGGTTGAGCATATATAGTTTTTTCCAGGAACCTGTTTTTACAAGTTTTCCTTGATTTCTCAAAATTTTAAGGTTTTCCGAGTACCCTCTGGACGATGGCGCCACTTCTTCATCTTCGGACCAACAACAACAGCTTCCGCTCGGCGTTGTGCCTGCGGCGGTGCATGCCGCGCCCCTCCGTTCCTTCGTCCTGCCGGCCCGCGACCGTCAGCTGACCCTGTTCCCCTACGTGGACATTGGACTGCCCGACTGGAAGGTCCACCAGTTTCCGCATCCGGAACGGTTCCTGTTCCCCACCGATCGCAACGGACCGCCACATAAGGCACCGTCCTCGAAATAGGCTCTCCTCCTCTGATCTGACAACTCCACGTGTGATCACTGATCGGTAGACATTTTATCGATTTATCTGTTTTCTTCCTTACTGTTGTTCTTTCACTGTCTAATCACAATCACTCCACACTCTCGACCCGTCTCTCTCTGTCCCTCTCCTTCTGCTTTATATATCAGCATCATCTTATCATTATTCATCATCATTCATTAATCATCACAATTATCGGTCTATTGATTGTGTGTGGTGCATCACCCCAATTGTCAAAGACCCCCCGGGTTCTTTCCTTCTCTAATTGTTTTGACTCTGCAAACAGCAATTTTTGCGATGTCTCTCTTTATCTCCTCTTCATCTCTCGCTCTCTGCCACATCAATGTTGCCCTTCCTCCGACCGATCGTTTTTTGTTTTGTTACAGCATACACTCGTGGCCATAAAAATGTTTCAATTTTTCAAATTATATTTTGAAGCGAATTTCTGTCCCATACTAATTTCTTTTCCATTCTCTCTTTTTTGCTCGCTATTTTCTTTCGCTTCAAAATATAATTTGAAAAAACGGAACATTTTTATGGCCACGAGTATGTGTATTTACACACATTCGTTGTTTTCATTCATTCATCACATTATTTCTTGCATTACAGAGAGTATAAATTATTTGACAAAATTTTAAAGACTTCAGTGCAGAACAACAAAAATTTTCGCTGCCCCACGTTTCGTCAAAACCATATTTCGTCAAACCAGCCAAAAAGCCACGTTTCGTCAAACAAGCGAAAAAACCACGTTTAGTCAAAATAAAAAAC
>LDKF01000837.1:12191-42138 GCA_001026735.1 Rotylenchulus reniformis | reverse complement strand
TGTTAAGCAAAAAATGTTCAATTTTCTTAAACCTTTCGAAAATTTCGCTAAAAATTTAAAAACCTTATGCTCGTCGGCCTCCGAAAAATTTTCTGGCAACGAGTTTGCTAGACTTGTCTATATTTTTTACCTATTATTTTTTCGACATTTTCAGGGCTCCCACTTCTGTGCCAAACCAGGCACTTACATCCTCCAGTGGCGGCATCCGGCGGATGCCCATCGGCCGCCAGCGGATGGTACCGAAGCGGCGACGACGATCACTGCAGAGGGACAAGCGGCGGCAACGACGACGACAGAGGCGACAAATCCCAGCGAAAAAGCACAACAGCAACAACATAAAAGCACCGGCACGGCACACAAATGTCGCCTGATGGTGTACCATGAAATGTTGGACTCCGCCGATTTCAAGCAAGTTTCAAAGACAAGAGGAAGATTTTTGAAGGGGATATGAGGTAATTTGAAGGGGATATGAGGTAAAAATCGATTCAGATGGTTAACATTTTTTAGGACTGAGGAGGCATTGACCAAGGGAGGGTTAAGGATTTTTTTTAGCAAAAAGGACGATTGGCTCAAAAGACATTTTTCTCGGCTATAGCATTAGCAAATAATATTGTTTTTATCTGGCCCGTAGCAAGGGAGAAGGGGGGAATCCTCAACCCGAAATGACAAGGACCTAAAAAATCCAAAAGGTTCCCCTGTAAATTTTTTGCATTGAAATTTTGAAGAAAAAATGACAAATTTCTTTAAATTATTCACAATTTTCTCTCCAAATTTTTTTTCTGCTTCTGTGTCTGGTCTTTTATAACAAGTTAAGACATTTTCATCAAAAGGGAAAGCTATAATTCATCGCTAAAAAAAATCTGGATTGCATATTGAATCGAAATGTTCCCTCCGATCGGCTATCCTTGATTGTCTTCTCTTCCTCCTCATCTCTATAGCTTCTTGAGCACCGGTTCCTGTTGCTGATGTTCTTCATCCATTGTTCCGCTCTGTTCTTCTTGTTGTTGTTGTTCTGCTTCTTCTTCCTCTTCAAAAATGATCGGACATTCGCTGATCGGAATGATGCTTGTCGATGATGCGGACACGAAACGGACTCTGCTAATAACATTTTTTGAGGGTTTTCTATGGCCATTTTTACAAAATTCACCGTGTGGTCCTCTTCCCGCTGATTTGGCCCAATTTTTCATGGCCAATTGAGTACAGTTTCGGTCCCCGATGGTGTCGATTGTTTTCGCGCTTTCCTGTCCTCTCTTGCTGAACTTGTCGCCGATTTCTCTTAACACAGACAATGGCCAACACCAACAATTGGCCCACAATTAGCATGGCCAAAAGTACGGACAGCACAGCGAACCAACTGTTGTTGTTATGCAAAATCCTGAATTCTCGAATGGAAAATTAGGGGCTTTCAAAAAATTAGGCTATTGCTTTTCGTGCTCATCCTGATGGCCTCGTTTTGAAAGAATTTCCACCAATTTGTGATCGATATTGGGGACAGAAGGATTCAATGGTTTTGGCGAGGACGCAACAGGAGGACTTTTAGGGTTCTGAAATTTTAATTTTTTTTGTCGAAATTTTCTCTGAATTTTTTACCTTTTTGTGACATGGCATTTCTGGCAAACCGCAACCCCGTTCATCGGATCCATCGATGCAGTCCGGGATTCCATTACAGCGAAGTTGAGCCAATATGCAGTCGCCGTTTCGGCACGAAAAATCACCTACTGGACATCGATGTAAATAGTGGCAGCCCAGTTCATCCTTATTTTGGGAGGCGGGGAATGGTCTTAATTAGTTAATATCCAAAATTTTTTAAAAAAGGGCGTCGCCAGGAAAAATTTTCGAGGGGGGCTGAGGAGGGGGGGGGGTCGCCGGCAAAGGACCGCCGGAAAATTTTTATGCGATTTTATGGTTTTCATAGGAAAAATGACTGTACTTTGCTTAAGAAAAAGCCTTCGATGATGCCGGTGGTCCCTAGAGGGGCCACCGGAGAAATTTTTTCAAATTTTGGACTTTCTTCTTAAGAAAATTGGTAATTTTTCACATGTTAACTAATTTTTTGGTGCCGCGGTCCCGATAAGAAATTTGACGATTTTTTTGGGAAGAGGGTTCGGGGGTGAAGAAGTGGATTTCGGGGGGGGGGTGGCTTTAGACTAGTCAGCCCCCCCTTGGCGGCGCCCCTGGTGTAAAAGCTTACAGTTCCGGTGGTGCAATCGAATACATTATCGCAATGCCAAAATGCGGAAATGCATCGGGAGCGCAATTCGCCGATGCCACAGTCGAAATCGAAGTCTCCAAAACAAGACTTATGTTGTTCATTTGATGATACTGGGTGATCAGGTTCGGCTCCTGCTCTTGGTGAATTTTCCCGTCTCATCATATCCCAGTCCTTGTTGTAGGATGGATGAATGAAAATGCAGAGAAATAGGAGGAGATGGAAGTTTACACGGATCATATGATATGCATTAAAACCCGAAAATTTGCTAAAATGGACTGATATTAGTATCATCTGGCGCGTAAGCCCAACATTTCAGAGTGGTCATGTAGAAAAAATTAATAAGGATGCATTTTCTGAATAAATAAATGTTTTTTTCCGCGATATCTTTCTTCGAATAGTCGAAATTTTATTTCTCTCAAATAAGTAGAAATTTTATTTCTCTCAAATAAGTAAGGATTTTTTTATAGAATAAACATTTCTACGGCCCAGATAGTGTGCCCTCCGGAAAATTAGCTGAAAAATTCTGAAAAAATCTTGGTATTTTGGGGAGGCCAAGGCCCGATTTTCCCCTTGTTATGCCCAAAAAAGTCCACAGATTCCTAGTCCTAGAGTAAACTAACTTAAGGGATCTGCACAATCGATTGTAGTGTAAAGCTTGTACATATAAAAATGGTCGTTGTTCTTCAACTTCTCATCTTTATATCAGATTATCACATCTTCCGTCCCTTCATTATATCCATCCGCTTCGCCGATCTCGGCAATCATTTTTCCTTCTTTGACAATGTGTGAACTGTACGGAAATCCGCTTTTAACTTCTCCCGAGAGCAGTTTATTCTTGGTGTGCAAAGACGATGATAATTGTTGGTTGGACTGTAAAACAAATAAAAGGTGGAAATTTGTCGAAGATGGTGTTTGGAAGGGGAGGAATTTGCTAATGATGGCATTAAAGAAATAAATAATTGGACCAGTGGCCTAGCCCTCTCTGAAATGTCAAGAACAAAAATAAAAAAGGTCTCTTTTGAAATATTTAAGGGAAATTTTTTCGGAAAATTTGAATAAAAATGACAAATTTCCTTTAAAACCCCATTCGGTAGTCGAGACTACCAAAGGGGATTCCCCATCTAAAAAATTTTTCTGGCTACGCTCCTGAATTAGACCTTTAACTATTGGAAAGTCTATAATATTGAATTGGATATCTCTGACGGAATTTACCATAGTTTTTTTAGAGCCTTTTTTAAAAATACACTCATGAAAGTGGTGATTAGCTGGTTAGCAGAAAAAAATCCGGGGATAGGGTAGGGGATGACTAGCAAAAAAAATCGAACTCGCTAAAGGAAATTTTTTTTTACGAAAATGGATCTATTTTACAAGACAATTGATCAATCTTGTTACTTTCTTCTTTAAAAAAATTTTGGTTTTAGGAAAATTTTAATTTTCGGTTATAGGGGCAGCGTGGCCTCGCTCCAGTCGTGCCGATCATCGTTCAATTCCCTGGCCGCCGCCGAGTCTCTGCACTCCTCCAACCCGAACTCGCCGAATGCCAAGCAAAGAGTACGACAACAGCAACAGCAGGAAAAGACAACAACGAATCAGGAAGATCAGCAGCAGAAAGGGCAGAAACAGCAGCAGACCGAGGACGAGGAGGAGGACACGACGACGGATCAGACGCCGAAGGCGGAGTGATCACTGATCAGGATCATGGAGGGCCGATCGGGACCAGATGGATCNTCTTTTGTAATAGGGATTTCTGCATCGACCCGCTTTGGTTCAAAAATTGATAATCACACGTACCCATAATTTGTTTTTTGTTTTTCACTCTATTCCACCTTCCCCAATTCCAAAGAATGAATGTTATAATTGATTTTAAATACGTATTTTTGATGTTTTGCCAAGCTACGGCCCAATATACTCTATCATTTACAAAAAAATAAAATATTAGATCATTTTTTTGTCATAACCATTTGTTGTGTATGTAGATGGTCTTACAACGATTAACAATCACACTTTTTTGTTCGAATTTTGACCAAAATCGGAATTTGCTTTTTGTCTGAATTTCATTTAAAAATGAATAAACATCCATTTACTTTTTTGATATCTTTACACATCATTTTATCGCAGTTCAAATTTATTTTTGATGCATTTACCTCCTTCTATCAAAATCTTTACAAAAAATCCTCATATTTCTCAAAAAAAAATTCAAAATTTCGGCTTCAATAGATAGATGAGCCTCATTTTGGCTCCTCTTTCAGCAGGGATCTTTCATTACAACTTGTAAAAATCCCGAGCTCATCATTCCATATGGATGAATCATTTTCGGAGGATGAGGATGGGATGGTGATTATTTATGATGGTGCTTGTTACCATTTATGAATGGAATATCATGCATGAAAAATTGACTCCGATGAGTGATTATGTTTTTGGGGGATGGATGATCAACACCATCGATTCCCCTAAAAATGAGCGGAAATGGAAGGACTGAGGAACGAGACCAATACCAAGATTTGTCCCATCAACCGATCCGAATCCCGAACCCGATCGATTAACCGATCCGATCGGTTCGTCCGATATGTCAATGAAATTTTAGAAAAAATTCGTAGCCTGATGAAATTTTTGACAATACCCATGGATTGTTTTTGTAAAAATTTGAAAACTTGAGGCTGCAAAATGTTCGAAATTAGGAAAAAATTTTTGAAATTCCGAGGCCTATTAAATTTCTTGATTTGTTGAGAATTCCGCTTAAGTAGTAGATGTTTTTCCTTGAAAAATCGTGCCAAGATGTTGGGGTACAAATTGGCTTCCCGCCGGACCAAGATTTGTCCGGAGGGCAATTCTTGGTAGCATCTTGGGTTCGAATTTTGGGGGGTCATGCAAATTCGGGGGCCAATTCTCGAAAATCTCCCGCCGGGGTTCGAGGGTTGCTACAATTAGTTACTATTTCTGCCCCACCGATCACTTTTTTGTTTCCTTCCGATCACTCACATCAGCTCCTTCCCTGTTTCCTTCCGATCACTCACATCAGCTCCTTCCCCCTCTTACCCCGATTGACCCATTTACACCCTCCGGTTCCTCCTCCTCCTCCTCCGATCACTCGAAAAGCCTCCACTCCGATCATCATCATCATCGAGTGCCCCCTCTGACCGGTCAAGGAACTACTAACTCTTCTGAAACTCTACTAACTTCTCCTCTCATTTTCCCCACCGAATTTGTTCCAATTCACTCATTTCTCTTCTCTTCATCCTCCTCTTACAATGTTCCACTCCACCCTCGATTTCTGTGAAGTAAGTGACTATTCCGGAACAAATCTAGAGGAAAATTGCAACATTCTTATGCCTTTTCTCATACTTTAAGGTAATTTTAAAAGGTAAATCTCGGCATAAAATTGTTTATTCAGAATAATTTGGAAAAAATCAGATGCTCCCGGTGGGATTCGAACCCAAATTTGTTTATTCAGAGGGAGAAGCTTTCACCACTAATAAGCTAGAAGGCTTCACATCACTCATTAATGGAGTTTTGGCCAAAATTTGCCAGCTAAAACTAAAACCACTCATGTTGTGAAAAGGTCAGCAAAGTGATCGGAATTTGTTCCTGATCGGATCACCTGATAGGTCATGATCAATCACCTCCTTAAACAAACCCATCCATCGACGGATGTATGAAAAAAAACTATGCCCAACAAATCCCCGCCGGCGGATCTCCGGTTACCCTTTTGGTGGCGGGGAGAACCGTCCCAACTTTTATTTGCAGATCCACCCATCCATCCATTTTATGTACACACAAAATCACACAATAAAATGCAATGTTTTCGCCCCAATCCACTCGAGTTGTTCTCCTCCTCCCGTCCGTCCGTTCTGCTGCCGATGATGTACTCTTCTATGAGGAGAATGTTTACCCAAAAATGATCGGACGGGTGCGGTGACGTTGCATATTCCGGAGTTGCTCAAGTTGCGGCGGAGGGTTGCGCGCAACTCAAGTGGCCCCGATCATGGTCATGATCAGCCTCCTCCCTGATCAGCCATCGGCGGATTATCTCTCTCTCTCTCCCCTACCATTTTGGTACACCCAAAAATAACATTCCCATTCGTTGTAATGATCTGATCAGATCAGGGTTTCGGGGGATGGGGACCAACCAATTTGTCCTCCCCTCGTTTAATACCCATCAAAAAGTTTTTTTTTATTTGCCCACTTTATTTTGTGCGCATTGGTACCATCCCATCCCCAACTAATTCCCAATTGGCCCTTTGCCCCTTCCCCCCTAAATCACTTCATTTCGCATTATTTGATCACTTTTTCGTTTGCCAATTCACCCTTTCCCCCTCTTAAATTTTTGAAATGTTTGGACCCCTCCAATTCCGAAGGAATCCCTTCGCTCCCTCTTCGGCGAACTCTTTTTTCGGTCTTGATCATCCTTTCCGTTGATCAATCCATCACTTTCCGATCAGCCCCTCCTCCTCTCCTCCGATCCCTCCAAAGGCAACAAATAATTTATTGCGCGAGCACCGCCAAAAATCTTTTCGCGATCGACGAGAGGGTAAACACATTCATTTCTCCATTTTCATCATCCTCACAACTGTTTGCCTCTAATCGATCAATTTCGGGCAATATTAAACACTGTTCGGAGGATGGTAGAACTTGATCGGGGACCAAAAACGATAAAAAAGCACTAATCTATAGGGAATTAAGATTTTTAGATAAGTGCAAAACATCTAATTGTAAGTATAACATTTGGTATGTATAGGAATTATACATTGGGACCAAAAGTTGAGCTTCCAGCAAGCAGTACAATTTGGTTGCTATGGGTACAATTCTACCTAAGCGGGAAATCGGGGGCGGGTCTGTATTTATACCGGTACCGGAGGTATGACATCGTTATACCATTTCGTAAACACCGCGTTAGGTGTCATTCCTAAAAATAGAAACTAATCCTAACGTAACCCGATAAACCGGTATTTCATCGAGAAAAAGGGCAATTCATCGTGAAACGACTCTATAAATGGCCCTATTAATTAATCTCTCTCTCTCACTCTCTCTCTCTTCTCTCTCTCTCTTCTCTCTCTCTCTGATGGCCAAAATGTCTCAAAATGAGCTAGCATCATTGGCCTATCATTTCTTCTTTCTTTTGATGGTCGATGGATCACATCACTTACGAATTGGTCTGATGATCGCATTTACCAAAGGCCAAGGACGTTGGCCCTGTTTTTGAAGGCCAAATTTAGGAAAAGAAAGAGGATGATTTGATTCCGAGGGATCCAAAAATCAGATTTAATAGTGATTCAAATGTGGAAAAATCAATCAGCTGATCAAAAGCTGTCCACGTGATTTCCGCATGACCTGATCAAAATGATCATCCGGAAAGGGCTCCGGTGGCACTTCCCTATTAAAATGACCAGCCGATCGAACTATAAAAATTTAAAATTTTTAAACTTTACAACCATCAGATGATCTTTCAATCCAAAAAGGGGGGATCAATTCGCGCCCAAGTAATTAAAATTTCCAAAAATTTTGTACGGAAATTCGCATAATTTTTTGCGCAGGCCAAATCACACAACGCCAATTTGCGGAGATTTCCGCCCTGAAAATCCACCCTCTCCCCCTGATAAATCCCCGATTCGTCGATTTTAATTGTTTCTGGTCAGAGGACAAATGCAGAATCATCATCATGATCATCATCATTACCAATGTGTATATATATGGGGTGCAAATTTGGAAGGATTTTTTTGGGGATGGTAGTAAATGGTTGCCCCCCCCCCCTCCAAATTCCTGTTGTCTCCGCAGTTTTTTAACTCTTTGTATCGGCCGACGACGACTACGATCCATCCATCGTCGTCTTCCCCGCAGGGGGAACCGGAAAATGGTCCTCCCAACCCCCTCCCCAGAGTGAATGTTTTTGCGATTTTGCTGGGCAATCACATCGCATCGCATTGACTGCTGTGTGGTTGGAGGGGGGGGGGGGGGGGTGATCGGAGGAGTGCGCGAGAATCGAGAGGGATCATTTTCTCCCTATTGCTGATGAATATCGACAAGAAAATTGGAGGGGCCGATCAAAGGGTAATCGCGCTAATTTCTCAACATTATAAGACAGAGGAGGTTATAAAGTGAACTTTCCCCTAGTAAAATTTGATAATTTCCGAGTTTTTCCCACTTCTGATCAGGTGATCAGCAGGAAACCATCATCATGATGTAAAAATGGAGTCCAATATCTTTTACTGCTTCGATCATTTTTTAAAACCGACCAAAAGTTACATAATACGATTTTCTAGCGCTTTGTAGGCGCTAGAAAATCACTCTATAAAGTACAAAGTTCAAGATCACCGATACCCCTTCCCCCATAATCACATAATCCAACAACTTTCCTCCGATCATAAGTTTCACCCACCCATTCCTGATCACTCTTTCCCACCCATCTGATCACCCTTTAAATCATTTTTATAGCTCGAATCACTTGTTAGCGGCTTCACCATCGTTTCGCTCCTTAGGTGATATCCATCCTTTCGGATCACCACCCTGCTGCGCGACTTTTGCCCAAATCCGCGCGATTCCTCCCTCCCAATAAATCTCTTCCTCCCCCTTTCATCCCTTCCGTACTGTCCATCCTCTTCCTCATCCGGATCCTCCGCGCTCTTTTGAGCTATTCGCGTTCTCCTCCTCTTCCCTCACTCATCAGCCAGCTCCAAAAGTGTATTCCCTCCCTCCCCATTCACATTTTGTTGAGTGGAAGCGATCGGAGGAGAAGGGGGAGGAGGAGGACGGATTATCCGGGGATTTTGAGGGTGATGGTGGACAGTGAGTGAATGGATCGAGTGGGTCCGTCCGTCCGTCGGTCCGACCAACCGATGGATGATGAGGATGATGTTCGATGGATAGTTGGTTCCAGCCCTCATCGGAGACCGGAGGAGGGGAACTGTGTGAACAACCAGCCACACTGTCCGTACAGCCAGCCACATCTATCGATGGACGGACGACGAATGGACAACATATGGACTTTTCCGACACTCATTATACACCATAACGTAGTTCGAAAAATCGCGGAACTATCCCTTAATCATGGTTAGACCCCTGAATCTATTAGGGAATTTCCCACGATTTCCCCCCCCCCCAATAACTTCCCCGGGGAAAACTTCCCCGCCGGGGAATTTTCTTCTCAATCTCTGGGAGAAGTGGGAAGTACCCACGAAATCACAGCAGAGGAAATTCTTTATTTTTATAAAATAGAGAGGAAAGATCCCCCAAGTTGGGGGAAAAGTTCCCCGGGGAGAAGTTTCATTTTTTAAGGTCCGGGTTGGGGATCGAACCACTCGATCTTCTCAATCTTCAGACCAATGTTTTACCGACAGAGCCACGGGGAAAAATGATTTTATGCATTTTGTAGGTTGAATCAGAACCTGTAGTTTCTTGTGATTTGTGAATCAAACCCATAGAATTCTTGTTAAGGTGTAACACTTTTACACTCTTTCTCCTCTTCTCTATGCACATCAAGGACCGAAAGTGCTCATTCAGAGGCGAAAAATGGGCACAGCTCTTACATGCATGATGGCTCAATTGTTCTGTAAGAGCCATTTTTGGAACAATTAAAAAGCAAAAAAAAAATGACGGAATTGGCGCATGTATAAGCGCCAAAAATGGTGCAAAAATTAGTTCCGCACCGTCAGGGAATTGAACCGGCCCCCAAAAAAGATCCATTTGGATTATGGCTAACAATAAATATATTCATTGATGAGTCTCGTCCAATTCCCAAATTTGTCCCCTTTATAGTTCGAAAAATCGCAATTCGGAAAATGCCTAGTTAAGCCAAACATTTTGAACTTGGGGAGAATTCGTAAAAAGATCCTTCCATAATCATTTATATCACTTGAGATCGCTGATCTGTGTTTTCCTTTTGAAGAACTGATCATTTTAATCCGAGGATCAATGATCTAGCAAATGAGTGATCTGGCCATATTTTATCTGAGCCCTGGCACATCTTAGAACACATTTTTTGGTAAAAATGATCAAGCCACCCCCTAACTCCTAAATGCGCTCCCAATCAGACAGATCTTTAAAGCTCCATAAAGCAGATTTGATCAACCCAATTTTGGGCATCCATTCAAGGGCATTCAAATCCCTCTAGCGCGTTCCAATTTATGGGCTTCCCCGCAGCAATTCCATCAAAATAATTCGGCGCCGATCCGTTCCTCCCCAATTCCCCCGATTTTTTGTGTCGTTCAAATCCCTCCAATTATCCCTCCCCACCAATGTACTTTCACCCCATTCATTCATTCAATTCGTTCGCCCTGTTTTTCCGCGGTGATTGCCTGTGTTTTGCATCCCATTCACTTTGGGCGGACAAACACAAAATTGTTCCCAATTTCCCCTCTCGAGTACCACCCACTTCCCCCCCCTCCCCGTTATTTTCTCTCCAAAATCCCATCCAAATCATTTTTTGTTTGAACTCCTCCTCCAAATTTCTTGTGTTCCTCTCCGATCACTTGTTAGTTGCGATTCCATTCCCTTTGATCCCTCCTCCGATAACTTGATTTGATCAGCTCTCCCTTTGATCATCACAAATTCGAAGTCCCTCCGATCATTCCGCTTCTGATCACTCCGCGGATCATCTAACATCTAACATTTGAACCCCTGATCTGTTCCAACATCCCCCTGTCCCGTGTCCATTTTAGCGGATTCGAGTCTCGCTGATCCGGACAGATCAGCTCAATGATCGATCCTCACCCGCCGATCAGACGATTCTTGGTCACTTCAAACTCGCCTTCCTCCGATAACTCCACTTCTGGCTTAACACCGTTGGTCGCTTCGAATTTTTCTTCCGCATTCACCAATCTAATTCTAAGCCATCTTGTTCAGTCCAAATGCCCTGATTACCGTTCTTCTGATCATCTCTAATCATAATCATTTTTGATTTGTTTCCCATATAATCAATCATTTTGGATATCATACAATACTATACTTTAGTGATGTTCGAGAGTCTCGATGATCTCGAGTCCCGCCGGGGGTCAAGTCTCGGCCTCCGGGTAAAATATCAGCATTGATCGCGAATTTCTAGAAAATTTTGGTCTCGAACAACAATACTACACCCAAGGGTTTTCGGATTGCGGCCATAAAATTTGAAAAACGGAACATCCCGAACCTGAAATTTGAAAATCATGATTCGCGATCGAGATTGACAGCGGCAAATCCTGATCATCAAAATTGCCCGGGATCTCCATCCCGTTCTATCCCATCTTTCATCTGCGATTTTTGAAATTTTTCTGCATGACCAAGAATAAAATTTCCGCCAACTTGTTCGAGTAAAAAGTTGGGGTAGCTATGGCTGAGCCAGCATATCATCCAGCAGTGGCTAAGGGGCTCGAACCTGAGACCTTCCCTGTGAAGGGTCCGAGCATTAACCGACTGCGCCATAGCACCACTATAGCACCCCTGGGTCACTGACCACTTGACCCTTGACAACTCGACCCCTAGCCAGTCCCAAGCGTAATAACTCGACTTAAACATAACCTAGAAAAAATGCTCTTGATGTCATAAGGCAGAACATCAAATTGGCTACAAAATTAGTTTTTGATCCATTTGAATTGGCCAATTCCAAAAAAAAGTTATGGCCAGATAATCACTTGTGTCAGGAAAAAGGCCAATACGTGTGATTATCTTGGC
This sequence comes from Rotylenchulus reniformis, assembly GCA_001026735.1. NCBI lineage: Eukaryota > Metazoa > Nematoda > Chromadorea > Rhabditida > Hoplolaimidae > Rotylenchulus > Rotylenchulus reniformis. The sequence continues at coordinate 30,287 of LDKF01000837.1, read as the reverse complement.
CATAACTCTGCTTGTATTTGGCCAATCCAAATGATATTAGACTTATTTCGTAGCTATTTTTATGCTCTATCTTTTGACGCAAAGAACATTTTTCTAGGTTTCGTTTAAGCCAAGTTATTAAGTTTAGAATCAGTCAGGGGTCGAGTTGTCTTGATCCCAGCACCACTAACACGATCAAATTGATCATTCTGGAATTCAATCCATCCGTTCATTCCGGAGTTGGATTTTGGATATCCCTGATCAGCAATCACAGATCCCAGACCAATCATCTCTCTTTGCTTCTCCCTCCTCAATTTCCCCTCCTCCCATTATGCTATTCTGTTTCTGTTTGACCTCCTCCTCTCACTCCAAATTCTGTTTTGCACAGCGCCAAAGAGCAAAACAGCAGCAGGAAAAGTGGGGGAAGGGGGATCCGGTGATCCATTCATCCCATCCATCCCATTCATTCGCCCGGAATGACTCGCGCAGCAGGGGCAAAAGGCGCTTAGGTTGGGGGTAAAGCTGGATCCGAATCGGGTAGGGAAGGGAGGACTAGCCAAAGCCTTTAGCCACCCTCCACCCAAATCCAACAGGATCGGAGGGATCCGGAGAGGGGAAGAGGGTGTGTGGAAATTGGAGAGATTGAGAGAGAAAACACAGAGAGGAGAGAGTATTGGAGAAGAAGGACGGGTGAGAGAGTGAAGGGGCGAGGAAGAAGTCAGTAAAATAGAGAGATCCGGAGAATGGGCGAGAGAGGGTGCGCAAGTTGGAGAGAGTGGCAGAGAAAACGGAAGGAAATGGTGCATTAAAGTGAGAGAATGACAGGGAAAAAAGAGGGGGAGAGTATGTTGGAAGAAAAGAAAGAGAAGGAGTGGAAAAGGCGAGAGAAAGGGAGATCCGAAGGATGGGAAGAGAGAGTGCGCAAGTTGAAGAAGGGTGTTGGGATGAAATAATAGGTAAGAGTGAAGGGTGAAGAGACGAGAGAAAAAGAGAGATCCGGAGGAATGGCAAGAGAGTGTTAATTTCAGAGAGTATCAGAGAAATAGAGGGATGGAGAGGGAGCTGATTGGGGTGGGATCGCGCGGGACCGATCGATCGGATTGATTTGCCCTCTGTGCTCCTGCTCTGATGGGTGAGTTGTTTGCTCCCCCAAAATTCCCCCAAAAATCCTGTATTTTTGTGTGTTTCGAGGCGAAATCCTGCACAAAATTGGAGTCATTGTACCCTGACGACAATCGTTTCGGAAAATTCTTTTCTTTTTATGCCGCAGGACAAAAGCGAAAAAGTCCGCGCCCTCATTCTCTTCCGCCGCTTTAATGCCGCTCAAAATCGATAAGCTCCCCCTTCGCGGCAATGCCTTTTTTCTCTCCATATGTAAATTGCGTATGACGTTTTAGTCCTTTGTTGGTCATATTTGTGGCCAATTATCCCAAAAATGCCCTTATACTTACTTGGCCACAATTGTCCCAAAAATGAACTCTTATTGAATGGGCGCAATTGTCCCAAAAATAAACTCTTATGGCTTGGTCATAAAAATGCTCTCCTAGATAGGCAAAAATGTCCCAAAACTTCCTTGGTACCATGGCATGGATCGTCCCAAAAGTGTCCTTCGACATAACCTAAATTGTCCCAAGTGTCCTTCTGTATTGCAAAATTGTCCCAAAAAATTCTTTGCGTGGCCTTACAATTTAACAAGAATGGGTTCTTCTCATGGCAAACGTATACTAGAAATGAATGATCCAAATTGTCCCAAAAATTGCGCTATTAATTGACCAATTAGCCTAAAAATGCCCTTATACTTACTTGGCCACAATTTTCCCAAAATTGCACTACTAATGGCCACAATTGTCCCAATAAATAGACTCTTATGCCATGGTCAAAAAATGGCTCTCCTAGACAGTCAAAATTGACCCAAAACTTCCCTGGTAGTCTAGTTAGCAAAAAATTGTTCCAAAAATTTCTTCACCTGACCCATAATTGTCCAAAAATTGCACTATTAAATGGCCAAGTCCAATAAAATCATCATAATTTAAAAAGTGTGTATCATTGGTATAAAAATCAATAAAAATCATAATTTAAAAGTGTATCAAAAGTGTATCACATTGGTTTATTTTTGTTTTTGTTGATGCAATTTCTGAGCTAAATTGTCCAAATTTGTCTTCCTCTACTGCTATCTTCTGTGTATTCAGCCCTTTCCATTTTCCTCCAAAGATATCGTATTTTGCATTTTTCCATTTGCAAGACCAAATTGGCCCTTTCGGCTTCCGGCTGGTCTCCAAATTTTCTGTCCAATTATTTTATTATTACGAATCAGATCAAAGACCAAAATTTGGACAAGTTTGCTCTTTGCTCATCGGTCCATTTTTCGCATTCAATTTCATATCGATTCTCTTCTCAAAATTGTAAAATATTTAAATTCCTCCAAATTGCCTTTTCCTGATTCAGAATCCGATTTTCTGAATTCTCTCTGGGACAGGTCGATCCCACATATCTGCTTTTTATAGTTTTAATTAACTTTAAAATTGAACAATTTCCATATGACCCGATCAGTTGCGGTACAATAATTTCCGATTTGCTTTCATATCCCGATACTTTACCCTAGACCGAGAAATGGCCAAGAGATTCAAGACTGATGAGCCCAAAAGACTAGAAAAGTCCCTAAATCGATTCGAGAGTGAGATTCTCGAATTAGGCTGGCACGGAGATGCGGATTTTGGAAAAATCGAGGATGTAAGGGGATCAATGCTGGACCCAAAAATATCGGGGATCCCCCCAAAGGGGAAGGAATCCTCCGCCTGTTACCCTACTCCACACCTTGCTGTATCCCATCAGGATTACAACTTGTTAGTTAGTAGTACAGTACCTTTTACAGTTTCACCCTATTCATTGATCCCTACACTAACACTCTGGTTTACCCTGCCGTCTCTTACATGTTACATTCATTACTCTCCCTTACCCATTCTTGTTAGCAGTGTACCTTTATTTACACTCTACCCTATTCTCTTACCTTCACCCTCGCCTCTTACCAAATGCATATTTTTCTTGTTCTAGTCACCTGTTTACCATCCATCCATCCATTCTTCCATAGTCCTCCGCTCCCCACCCAATTCTTTTGTATTCTATCGTCACAACCGTCCTTTTCCCTGCCCCCCCCCCATAATCACTCTCATGGAGTATGGAGTAGTATATGTGTACTACATATAAAACCACCCAAGAACAAGAACCTGCTTGAACAGAAAATTGAAGGGGGGTTTGGGCTACTCATCATATATATTGGACACGGACTTTTGTTAAAGGGGGGAAAAAGCCCCCATCCTGTTATTATTTATGGTCAAATCATCCAAATTCCTAAAGCTACCGTACCAACGGTGCACTATACCATATTTTACCATTTTACTTCGGCCTTTGACCTTACTCTATTCCCTTACCAAGGTGGGATATACCATACATTACCATTGTATTCCTACCCATATCCATACTCCCTGTGGAGGCTAAAAGGTTTGGCCAAGAAAATATCTTGGTATGGTCAAACAACTAAATGGTAGAATTGGCCATATTAAGCACATTCATGTCATCCCCTTTCCACATACCCTAAGGGTTCAATAATGATCCAAAAATTTACAATTTGGCCAATTTTTTTTCACATGACCTCTTTCCATATAGCTAATGGTTCATACTTTCCTTATTTTTACTATCAGGGTACCGTACCATGTATATATCATTGCTGTACTGTAAAGTCTTGGCCAAAAACAAAAATGGGCCAATTTGGCCATACTGGCTTGGCCCTTCCTCCTCTGCCGATGTGTGTATGTGTTCAATGTTTGCTCACACGACTTTCCCCGTCCAAAGAAGGCAATCCCCTCTCCGCCCGATTCGATTCGCCCGGTTGCGCCTCTCCCCCGAATACATTCGTCGTAATATATTTTTGCGCCTTTTTCGTCGTCGTCGTCGTCGTGTCCTTCCTCCCCTCCCCTGTCCTCCCCCCCCATCAATCCCATTTTCCAAGTCCGTGACTTTCTTCGCGATTTGCCCCTTTTGACAAACAAAAAATAGTTATGTACAACATTTTCAGAGCCTAAACAATGATGAAAGTGTTCACCGTGGGGCTGGACCAGAAGCCGCCGCTGGAGGAGGCCAAGTCGGAGAAGTCCGGTAGGTACATGGGCGGGTTTTCACCCTTTTCAATTTTTGATAAGCTCTGATCCTAGTTCGAATAATCGAATCCCATTTTTGATCACTTGGTTCACATGTTTCAAAAGTTTGACGACCCCTTCAATCTACGGGTTCAGATCATCATTGCGAATCTGGGTTCTCCCTGATCAAGTCCTAAATTAACTCTGATCACCGGGGAACCCTAATCAGACTCTGGTCTCGATCTAATTCTCTGGATTTGGCCCCATCCGATCAGTCCAAATCCAGGAATTTTCTTATTCATCTCCTTCTCCATGATCACCCGAACTCTGATCACCCTTGATCACTCTGGATCCAAGTCTCCTGATCAATCCGGAGGTTCCGGAATCCGCAACATTTCAAACTCTCTGATCAATATCTCAATTCTGATCACCGCCTGATCATTCTGGATTCGGGTGATTCCTGTTTTCGGATTTAATTTGTCATGATCAATCCGGAGATATGTACTAGAATCCCTAAAATTCCAACTCATACATAGCTCTGATCAATCCATCCCCGAATTCTGATCACTTTCACCGGTACTGATCAACTGATCACCCTCCCGGATTCCAGACTCGCCCCCGCCCGGCTACTCCACCACCACCAGCAGTGCGCGTATTCCGCTTCCCATGGGTCCTGAGCTTCCGCGTCCGCCGCTTCCCCCGCCGGCTCCGATCATTGTCCGCAAATCCCGTGGCTACAAGGGCATCCTGCTCGCCCTGCTCGCCGTGTTCCTGATGGCCGTTTTCGCTCTCACACTCTCGGAGATGGCCTACAACAGACAGCGCGAGGAGAACTTCTTCAAACTCCGATGGTAAGCCAGCGGGATCCGGTGGGTGGTGATGTGGAGACTGATCAGATATCCTTGATCAGCCCGAATTTGATCTAATCTCGCGAATCACTCATTATCGGCAAATAATATCGGGATCACTTGGATAAACCATCAACTTTTCGGTCCATTTTCTTCTCAAAATAAATTGTAAATAAATAAATCTAAAACTGATAAAATAAGAATCCAGAACTCATTCACAGATTGGTCCATTAAAAATTATGCCAAAACAATGACAGCTTGGCCAAAATTCAAAAAATGACGCTATTTGGTCATAACTTTTCGACAACGAGGTTTTGTCTTGTTATAGGACTTATGGTCCAGTTGTTATGGGAAAAATGATCAATTCTTTAAGTGATCAATCGGGAAGGGGTTGCCAAAAAATTTTAAGCACCAAAGCTGTCCTTGGCGTTTAACTTTTTGCTCCCAATTGTCCGAATCCCGCCATGTCCTCACTGTTCGAATTTTAAACTCATCAAATCCTATCTCTGTTCCCGGAAAGATCGAAGTCTAAATTTGAAAAGCTCAATTTACCTCATTTTAGGGCCGAACTGAAGCACCGCATGGGCTACGACAGCGAGGGGCCATATGGATATTATCAAAGTGCTGCCACCTCGGTGGGCGAGAAGTTCGACAGATTGCTCAACCTGATCAGAAGGTGGGTGTTTGATCAGGACAAATATTGCAAGAACCTTATCGAAAACTCCTATCGAAAACCGTATTTCTGTTCAATTGGTGGGTCCTGAAAATCCTCTTGATCTCTAGATCAATCAACCATGGCGCATCTGATCATGACCGATGATCCCTTGATCTTGGACCATTTTAATTTTTTTGGGATTATCAGAATTTCAAGCTTTGTAGCATTTTGGTCTCTGATTTTTAAATTACGGAACAAAGCTCGCCTACACTATCCCTTGGATTCAGAATGCAAAATCACAAATCTACCAAACCCTTCCTAGGTCAAAATCTCAGACATCAATACCATTTTGAGCATCGATTTTCGAAAATTCCCGGGAATGGACCTTGTAAATCCCGAATCCCCCCCCCCTAAAAAATTCCGGGATTTGGACCCCGAAATGCCATTTTTTATACGATTTTGACCCTTTTGGTTCAGCAACGAGTTGGCCCAACAGCAACAGGAGGACCAGCAGGCCAGCACAATTTCCTCCACCGCTGTGCCATTGCCAAGTCCTGAACCTGTGGTGGCCATCGACTCCTTCCAGATGCTGCCATCCCGCCCTTCGTCCGCCTCTTCCTCCCAACAAGCTTCGTCAGCGGAAGTCGAACCGCCGCAACCGCCAGCAGGTGATCAGAGACTGATCAATCCCGATCGACCTATTGATCATTGATCAAGACGATGACCAAGGGCATATTGAGATGGGGGATGCAGCCCACCTCCCCCTCGAAATACCAAGTCGGGAAAAATTCATAAGGATCCAATGTTGATTCTAATATCTCAAATTCCGGAGCCCCGAAATTACGGAAAAAATTTTTCTAGCAAAATCAACTTTTTTTAAAAGGTAAAAGAACATGACATTAAATTTATACGGTGCCCCTATCAGGACCACCGGTACCCCTCGATACGCATTTAAAAAGCAAAGAAAAATGACCAATTTTTTCTTTAAGAAAGAGCCAAATCTCAAAATTTTCTCGAGCAGCCCTTTAAGCCACCGAATTTCGTTATTTTTTTTGCTCACTGATTACCCAAACCCAAGGCTCAGCCCCCCCCCTTCTGAAAATTTTCCTAACTACGACGCCCTTGGTGGGTTCTGCTTCTCGTTTATTTCCAAAATCAAGTTTGATTTGACACCGCAAATCCGGATCCATTTTGGCCCATCTTGATGGATCTGGCATCCCATAATCCTCCCTGATCGATCTGGATCATCAAATTTTCCCGATCGGTTTCATTTCCATTTCCTCAGGAATGTTGGGCGATGCCAACGGGCCATTTGGCGGCCAACTGCGTGATGCACGCCTGCAGTTCCTGCGCAACATCCTGCAAAAGATCAAGCAGCACGCGGAGGACATTGGGTAAATCCATTTTCCAATCAATTAACTGTTTTGGGCCATTAACGGCGTTAAAAATATGGGTCATTTGCCAGACTTTTTTTTCAGACCTTGTTAGATCTAAAATGTGTAAGACATTTGTTCAGAATTTATGCTCTATCTTTCAGCCTTTTTAATTTTTCGAATTACCTACCAAAAGTCTATATTTTCGTGAAAACCCCCTATTTTTCGATATTTTCGAAAAAAAAGTGAACTTTTGTTGAAAATTCTAAAAAACTAAAGTGATTTAATTCCGCACAAGTTTGACTTTTATACTTTTGGTCTAAGTAAATAGTTCTAAAAAGTTTATGAAGAGCATAGTCATACTGGGCCTTTTTAGTAACCAAACACCAATCTTTTTATCATATAAGGCTTTTATAGAACAAAAATTTTTAAATAGCTTTTCCTAACCTCTCCAGTTGTCAAAAATATGAAAAATCCCGGAATTTTTGCAGCTTCGATGGCACCATGCAAGTGTCGATCATCGAGGTGGAGCCCCAGAACGGCGCGGAGGGCAACGGCGACAACGCGGCACAGACATCCGCCGGCAACCAACAGCAGCAGATGATGCCATGGATGGCACAGCGGGGCCCGTTCCCGGCCCAAGTGCTGCCCCAACAGTTCTTCCCCCACCCACGCCCACTCATTGACGAACTGAAGGTGAACTCGCTGCCCTCTCTGAACTCGCTCTTCCCTTTCTAACTCGCTCCCATCTTTGAACTCGCTACCCTCTTTGAACTCGCCCACTCTCTGAACTCGCTCCCCTCTCTGAACTCGCTCGACTCAGAACTCGATCCTCTCGCTGAACTCGCTCTTCCTCTCTGAACTCGCTTCCCTCTGAACTCGCTCTTCCCTCTCTGAAATTGCTCGCTACCTCTTTAATCCCCTCAACTAGCTCTCCTCTGCTGAACTTGCTCTCATTAGAATCTCTTTGAACTTGGAATCACTCTTGGGTTCCCTCAACTCGCTCTCATCTGCTCGCTATCCTCTCTGAATTCTGCTCGCTACCTTCTCTAAATTCTGAACTCACTTCCGTCGCTGAACCCTGTCTGAACTCACTGAACTCGCCCCTCGCTGCTCGCTAAACTCGCTTCCCACTCAGATCTCGCTGAATGAACTCGCTCCCCTCTTTGAACTCGCCTTCCTCTCAAAATTCGCTGAACTCGCTTCCCTCTGTTGGACTCGCTCACCTCTCCCTTCTCTGTAGAACTCGCGCTCCTTCCTGGACGGCTTCGGCGAGTTCCACCAGCCTCAGCCCAACTTCATGCAGAACAACCAGGTGGCGGAGCCGGAGGAGCGACCGAGACCACCCATGTTCGGCCCCTGGGCCCAGCAGCCGCCGCACAGCGAGTTGGTCCAACAGTCGCCGCAGGGCAACGGACCCGAATTTGTGGACAAGTTGGCACTTTTTAGGGGCACGGGGACTTGGTTTTTAACCGAGAAAAGTTGGACACGAAAATAGGACCGAACAGATCAACGAATAACTTATACATCGAACCGAAAGTACTGAATTTGAAACCGGATAAAAACCACTACCAGGGTTTTTTGCGATCACTTTCTGTCGAACAAAAACATATCCGGATAGGTTCTGGACCAGTCTAAAATTGGATACAAAAAGTCGGACAAAAACCCACACTCAAACCAAAAATAATTGCACCGGACTATGAAAAGCTCGTCCTGTCGAATTTAAAGCCTTACAGTGACTCCCCTAAACCCTAAATCCCTAAATTCGAACCGGATCCGCTTCCCGGAGTGGGAACTTCCGGATAGGTTCCGCACCAAGCTTTTAGAATTTGGTTCCCCTTTTCATACCACGACATTTGTGCCAAATTGGCGAAATTTGAAAGTTTAACCTATTGGGTTTTGCGATCGATCACTTTCCAGAGAGGAAACTTCCGGATAGGTTCCGCACCAAGCTTTTAGAATTTGGTTCCCCTTTTCATACCACGACATTTGTGCCAAATTGGCGAAATTTGAAAGTTTAACCTATTGGGTTTTGCGATCGATCACTTTCCAGAGAGGAAACTTCCGGAAGATTGCGAATCGATGTTTTAGATCATTTTTGGACCATGGCACTTTTCTAATTTGCCAATTTTTTAGTTTGCGCTGGCAACGGCTACCCCCGCTGTTCCGTCAGCCCCCGGAAATGCTGTTCTTCCACCCCTTTTTCCCGCCACAACAGCAACAACAACAACAGCCGATGATGAACAACATGAACATGCGCTTCCCGCCTCCGCCGCCGCCTCCCACCTCCGAGTGGGCCCAGGCACCCCAGCAACAGGTACGTGTGATTATAAAATTATATGGTACTTATGTAGTTTGGGTCCCTCGGATTTTTCCCCAAAAATTTTGTTACCCTAAAATCATAAAAAGGAGGGGTTCAAGGGATCTGAACACGTGGATATACCGTATTACCTCTATTAAATCCCCATCTCCAATTAGGACCCTCCTATAGACCCCCTCTCCAGAGGGGTTGGAAAATAAGACCTCATGGGGTCCTAATAGAGTTTTGCTGTACTTAAAGATGCGAAATACGCCAAAAATTTATGCAAGAATCGGGTTCCGCATCATAAACTATCATTAGGAGGGTATTTTAGGGCAAAAAAAAATCTGGAAAAATTCGTACCTCCCAGGGGACGACATAAGTACCAATTACATATAGTGTGATTATGAAATTCAAAAATTCCACACGTATGATTATCAATTTCCCTTATCAACAGATGCCGGCCCTGCCGCGCCCCTCGGCCTTTGATCGTTGGAACGGACCTCAGGGGCCAATGATCTTCCCGCAACCGCAACAGCAGCCACAGCAACAACAGCCGTTGCCATTCCAGCTCCCGCAACAGCAACAGGTGATTTGATCGGAGGGTTGAACAAAATCGCCGAAGAAGACACCCCAAACCAAATGGCATCAAATCGGTCGAATACCATAATTCTACAAGTTCATTTTGGCCCAATGGCCCAGAAACCAATCCGAGAGATGTTCGCCCGCCCATTGGCTTTCGTAACCCGTAATCAAATTGGACGGATATGCTCCATCTTCCCGATCATTCATTCTGTCCCGGCTTGGCCAATTCCAAAAAGTAGTTATGGCCAAGATAATCACTTGTGCCAGGAAAAACGCCAATACGAGTGCTTATTATCTTGGCCATAACTATTCTTATTTTGGTCCAATCCAGATGGGGATAGGCTCATTTTGTAGCTAATTTTATGCACTCTTTTGACACCAAGAGAATTTTTCTAGGTTGCGTTTACGTCGAGTTATTAAGCAATGGATCAGTCATTGGGTCGAGTTGTCTGGACCTCATACTTTAACAGGGTCGGTCAGGTTCAGAGTTCCACCAGGTTTCTAGGTAACAATCCAATGAACAGATCAGTCAATAGTAGCTTAAAAACCAACCCCCTAAGGTATAACCTAATAGAAATTTTTGGAAAAATTTGTTATACCAATATCCAATTATTTTATTTTATTTTTAGATCCAAATTGACTTCCCCGAGGTCAAGCTGCCCCCGCCGATCATCGGGGACAACAACAACGAGGACAGCAACAACAAGTTCGAGCCGGTGCCCCCCTCCTCCTCCTCCCAACAGCCACCGGCGGAGGAACAGCCGAAATGGTTGCCCAAATGGGCGGTGGACAGCGACAGCCAGAACAGCGGCCAGAATGAAAACCAGAACGAGCAGAATCAGAACGACAACCAGAATCAGAACGACCAGAACATCGGCGGAGCTGGGTGGGTCATTTTCAGACATTTTTGGGACAATTTGGCCAATGTAATCCAGCTTTTGGGTCATGTTGGCCCGTTTGGTCAATTTGGCCAGTTTTTTATTGGTCCGTTCATGTCATCTAATTCTTGGTCATTTTGGCCAGTTTTACAATTTTGCTCCATTTTTTGATCATGTTTTGTCCATTTGTCTAATTTCATCAATTTTTTGGTAAACTTGTCCATTTTAACACCACCTTTTTTGAAGCCAATTTTGCCCATCATCCACTTTTCGATCAATTGGCCATTTTCACATTTTCAGGGGTTAATTTGGCCATTGTTGCCCCCATTTTCGGGCAAATTGCCAATTTCATCCATTGTTGAAGAATTTACCATTTTAACCATTTTTCAGAACCAATTTGACCAATTTTCTCATTTTGCCATTATAAGCGTTTTCAGAACCAAGTTGGCTTCCACTTTTTGGCCACTTTCACATTTTTCGGACCAATTTTGCCAATTTGATCCATTTTTGTGACACAATCTTTGTTATTATCATCCATTTTTGAATGATAATGGGGCCAACTTGGCCAATTTGTTCCTTGTGACTATTTTCAACCTTTTTTGGACCAATTTGCCCATTCACTTTTTAATTTGACCAATTCAGACCCCCTGCCGTCCAACCCCCGGACATGATCAAATTCCCGTCCGTGACCGTGGTGGAGCCAGCCAAGAATGTGGCGGACAACGAGGAGGTGGTTCAGGGCCAGACCCAGACCGACGGCACTCAGGCGCCGCCACCTGCCGAGAGCGAGAAGAAGGAGGTGAGCCAAGGGGTAGAAAATTTTTTTCTAAAAATCGAGTTTGGTCCATTTTTTGGTCCAAAAATTTGGGCTCCAAATTTTTGAAAAATCTTAGATGGACACCAAAATTTGGATCAAGCCACACATCCATCCCCGAAATTACAAAATCGATTCATTTTTCGGCCCTAACCCTAACCATAGCTGACCCTTTAAATTCGGATTTTTCGGATTTTCAGAGGGTTAAGAATTAGCGAGGGATGATTTTCGTATTTTTTTGAAATTTTTTTTCTCAACAACAGCAACCGGAAGAGGTGGTGGAGGTGGACCCACCGCAGCCGATTGCGCCCCAAAACGACCAGCAACAGCCCGAGATCAAGACGGGTCAGGACCAACCTGCTGAACAACAGCAGCAACTGCCTCAACAACAACACCCGCAATTCCAGAAATGGTTCCCCGAAGTGCCATCCGTGTTCTTCCAGGTAGGGAATCAGAGTCTGAAAATGCCTAAAAGATCTAAAATCGAAAAATATCCGAAGAAATCCCTGCAAGGACAAAAAAATCAAAATTTCGACGGAAATCTCTGGAAAAATCCCTGAAATTAGGTCAAAAATTCAAAAGCTGGACGGAAATCCCTGGCGAAATCCCTGGAATTAGGTCAAAAATTAAAAATTTCGACGGAATGTCTGGAAATGGGGCAAAAAATTCAAAATCTCGACGAAATCCCTGGAAATAGGCCTAAAATGAAAAAATCGATAGAAATCCCTGGCGAATTCCCTGGAAATGGACCAAAAAATTAGAACTCTATAGGTCGCATGCCTTTTCGAGGGTTTTCGCTAGGGATTTCCATCGAGATTTTGAATTTTTTCGGCCATTTCCAGGGTTTTTCACAGGGATTTCCATCGAGATTTTGAATTTTTCCGGCCATTTCCAGGGTTTTTGGCGAAATGTAATTTTTTTTTGAAATTTCCAAGGTGGACGACCCGAACGGGAACAGCGGCGGTGACGGGGCGCTGCACCTGCCGAAACCGAACTCGGACTCCTCCTCCGAGCACTCGTCGTCCGACTCCGGCGACGACTCGGACGGAGATGAACAACAACCATCACCGAAACAACAGGAACAGCAGCAACAGGCGCAAGCTGTACATGAACAGCAGGAACATGATGATCATCACCAGCCCCATCTGGTGGTGGACTGATCAGAGGGAATGATCGGACTCAGAAACCCGGGGAAAGTGTGATCGATTTGCCCAATTTTGCGCCTTTTATACCCCCTCCTTCAGAATCCCGGACCCCGACCCTGTATCCAAACACACACATTCTGAAAGGCCTTGATCCCCCCGAAAAAATGTCCAAAAATCCGCTGAATAAGTATATTTTTTGTCCTTCCTACCCCGCCAAATTATACCACTTCACACACCATCTACTACATACCACATTGACATCCACACAATTATATTTTGGGCTTTGTAGCATAAATTGTTTTACATATTTGACGTCGGACAAATGCCGATTTGTTTTGGATTCGGGAAATGTGCTAAAAATCAGATCACTGTAGGAAAGGTGGACTGATCACAACGATCGAGAAGGGCAAAATGCTCAAAATTTAACTTTTTAACTGATTTTTCGGTACTAGTTGGGCTGTAAGAAAATTTTTAATATTATTTTTTAGTTCAATTTTTAGAAATTTTACTTTATTTAAAAATGTCGCTGGATCCGATAGGGTTGGCCGGGCAAAACTTGAAAATTATAGCTCTCTCAGCTTAAGACTTTTCAAGATCAAGATTTTTTCAAGGAACTTGGTTCGAGAACTTTATTGACGCTAATAAGTCCGGTCTCTAATCATCATCGTCGTCGTCGTCGTCGTCACGAGATCATTCTGCGGAACATTCCGAGTGGCTTTGGCAACATGGAATCGATGATGAACTCGTTGCCAGCAGGCAGTGTATCATGGTCAGGATCGAAGGCATCGAAGAGGAGTTGTTCACGTGTGCACGGATTACGCGCCACCAGTCCTCGTAGAAGTCCGCCAAACTGCGCAAAAAATGGGCTCAATAAATTTTGGGACATATATGTGGCCAGTTTGCTAGAGCACGAATGGCGGCTATCCGACATTTGCGGACATTTCCTAATAACTTGGTTTTATTTCGGTTCAATAGCAATTTGAATAAATGGATTTGATGGCAAAAATAGAATTAAAAAATGGATACAAAATGGCTCGATTTAGACCTCTGTGAAAAAGGGGATAGCCAAATATAAATATAGTGCATTTGGTCAAAAAATTATTTTGGCCCTAACTTTTTTCCATAATGGGCCAATTCAAATGAGTTTAGGCTTGTTTTATAGNAAAAGCGCCCTTGTACTGCGTAATATTGAATGTAAAGAGTTACGTTGTCATTTCCTATCGGCCAATCAAACATCGGTCCATCAATGTACAATGTGTAGGGCCGCGCTTTCGTTGAACCAAGCAGACACTGAAAATCGGTGGCATGACCATCGTGATTAGAGTTCAAACCATTAGAGTTTGGAAAAAAGAGCGGGGGAAAGGGAGAGAGCGCGGCTAGAGCGATACGCTCGCTTCTCTGCCTTCTCTCTTCCTTTCCCCACTCTTTTTCCGATGTCCATGACAGATTTGGAACAGATTGAGGAACACGAAAACGCTGGTTCAAACCCGTGCCGTAGTATGTAGTATGTACACGAACTTCATGAAGTACGTGATGCATTCTACTGGTGTTTTTGACGACAAATGCTAACTAACGTACCGCTCTTTCACGTTACGACGTGACTACGTTATATGTGTCCTACCTGACTACTGGTACGTGACACTGGTACGTGTTTTCTCAAGATTTTGAACTCTAATCGTGATGCAAAGCTTAGGAACGGAGTCGTTTGGGCTCCAGATTAGTTGGGCGCCACGTCCTCTATAACTCACAAGGGAAGGACAAAACATGTTAATTTCGGATTAATTCGAGACCCATATAATATTGTAGAGCATCCACAACTTCCGTCGTAAATTTTAATATTAGGTGCCCTCGTGCACAAGAAAAAAAGTTATGAATATTTCTTGATCCGCGCGGGTCATCGGCGGATCAACCGCGCCATTTCGGTCAGGCAAATTTGGAAAATCATAACAGGGTAAGCCTACCAAAGCGTATATGTGCAGAAAATTATGCTTGATTTTTTGACCTTTTGGTTTTTCGAATTTTCAGCAAAAATTTGATTTTTTTCAAATTCTCAAAAAATCTTTGCATACGAACATTTCGCAAGATTTCAAAAAATTTTCAAGGAATTTTCGAAAAACTAAAAAGGTCAAAAAATCAAGCATAATTTTCTGCACATATACGCTTTGGTAGACTTGCCCTGTTATGATTTTCAAAATTTGGCTGGCCGAAATGGCGGTTGATCCGACGATGACCCGCGCCTAAAGCACACCGATTGACCCGCGCGGATCAAGAAATACTCATAACTTTTTTTCTTGTGTACGAGGGCACCTAATATTAAAATTTACGACGGAAGTTGTGGATGCTCTACAATATTATGTATATGGGTCTCGAATTAATCCGAAATTAACATGTTTTGTCCTTCCCTTGTCAGTGCAAATGAAACATAGTGAAATGAATTTGGTGTCAAAAGATAGAGCATTAAATTAGCTACTAGACAAGCCTAAACTCATCCGAATTGGCTCACTGCAAAAAAAGTTATGGCCAAAATACACAAATTTTCTGGAATTGGCCGATACGGATGGGTATCTTGGCCACAACTTTTTCCTCAATTTACCAATATGATGAGCTTAGACTTATTTTATAGCTAATTTAATGCTCTATCGTACCGAATTTTTTAAAGCCTGTTATTAGACCAAAAGTTTTTGTAGAAAATGATGTCCGATTTTTTGGTCTGGAAGTTTTTTATTTCCCTTGTAAAATTTTGAATTTTTTTCAAAAGCAAATTTTTGATTTTTTCGAATTTCGATATTACATTAATGCGAATATAAAATCAACATACAGCCAAACTCACCTCTTTTAATCGGGTCAGCAAATTTTCCATCCAAAATAATGCTTCTGGAGGTTGTAGTGTAGGACATAAAAAGCTCGGCACCCGGCGGGACTTGAACCCGCGACCCTCCCTTACCGTGGGATGCTCTAACCCACTGAGCTACGGATGCACTTTTCATTGGTCCTTACCGGTCCTTTATCCCACTTCCTACCACACCCGCTTCCTTCAGGCATCACAGTAGGAATCCGATTTCACGGATGTATAAAATTCGCTCTTAAAAATACATATTGTTAGTAATTAAAAATTTAATAAAAATAAATAAAATTTAAATTCAAGCCCTGGGTTTTGAATTTTAATTTTGGGTTTATTGCCGCCATTTTTGGGCAAATTCATCGAAATTTGCCCAAAAAATGGCAATTTGGCCACAATTTTGCCGAAGAATTTGATTTTTTGGGGATTTCACCGGAAACAAGCCGACCAGGGTGCCGTATGCCCTTTTCCGATCTTCTATTCATTCAATCCATCTCACCTTGCTAAGCCGGTGTAGCTTGTTGGGCCAAAAGTATAAAAAGCCAATTTGTACAGAATTTATGTCGAAAATAGGGTTTTTAGGGGATATTTCGATCTCTCTGGCCGAATTTCGAAAAAACTAAAAATACCAGAAGACAGGGCATAAAATTCTGCACAACTTTGCTTTTTGTACTTTTGGCCTAGCAAGCTTCAAAAAAAGTTTTCGGCCAAAATTTTGCAATTTGCACTTTTTGGCACTACTTTAAAGAAGGCGGATCTTGGGACTCGAACTTTTCTGAGTACCGGGACTCAATTTTTGAGTTCCAACAGGGGTAATTGACGCTGAATCCGATTCTGAAGCTCCTTCTGACGTAATGCGTCATCTGACGTCACTTTTTGACGCTGACGCCAAAAACTGCCGCACGTAGAACCCGCAACAAACTCGTGGTCTTCCCCGTGTGTTTGCGGGTTCTACATGCGGCATTTTGACGTCAGTGTCAAAAAGTGATGTCGGATGACCCATACGTCAAAATGGACGTCAGAATCGGATGCAGCGTCAAAACTTACCCCGGGATTCAAAAAAGTTCGAGTCCCAAGATCCGCCTTCTTTAAAGTAGTGCCCACTTTTTTAACGCCCTATACACCCATCCCACCTTTATCATGGCTGGCATAATTCAGCCAGCTGGAAATTTCACTGACTCCAAACATAAAGAAATCGTCTCGCACAAAATCAGAGAAATCATTGCAGTCGAACACCAGCCGTCGCTTGCATCGAATCATGCCGGGCAACAACAGCAACGGTTGCTGCTCTATTTTGTCATCCTTAACTTTTTTTTTAATAATATCAAATACTGGTTCAATAACCGGGGGCGGGAAGATCCCATGTGAAGGTTAGCACAAGATCGGGATCCCGCCGGCCGATTTTCGGGATCGGAATTTCCGAGAGTCGATCCCGAATCCCGAAGGTGGTCAAAATTTTGTCTTAAATTACGGATGTCAAAGTGTCTTCCTGGATCAGGATTACGGTTTTTCAAGGTTCACCCCCCCTACCAAGGGACCTGAACGTTGGATTTTCAAGGCCTACCTTAGCTTCCCAATTACCGTAAATACTCTATTAGGAGCCCCCATAGGGTCTTATTTTTCAACCCCTCTGGAGAGGGGAGGGTCTATTAGAGGGTCTTCAGAGGAGTGGGCATCTATTGGAGGGGTGGGGTCCTAATGGGAGCTGGGGACTTAATAGAGGTATTGCTTGGCCGCCAGGGGCCAATACAAATTAGATCGATAAGCGACATCGATATCGATAAAGCCCTAATTTATCCTTTATCGAAAAAATTCAATACAAATTAAAATTTTTTTATCTTTATCGACTACGATATCGTTATCGATATCGAAATAATTATTCACGATACAAATTGTGTCGATAAACCATCGATATCGACAAAAGTTTTATCGACGTGATAAATGGTCAAATCATCGATAACTTATCGATGGTAAAAAGCACCCCCTAAAATTCTGTCGTTTATCGAAGTAATTTGTCGATTTGTCGATATCCCGCTTTAATTTGTATCAAATCGACGATAAACTGTCGATAAACGACGTATTCGCGTCGATATCGATAAAAGATATATTTTCTAATTTGTATTAAAATGAAGATAAACTGTCGATATCGATAAAATACACGTCGATATCGATAAATTAATTTGTATTGGATCCCATCGATATCGACAAATCGACAAAGATATTTTATCTTTTATCTATATCGATATCGTTTATCGATCCTAATTTGTATTGGCCCCAGAGCAAGATCAATTTGCATCCTTTTTGGTGCCGAGCGATCATACGTGTACTTGTGGCTTTACTACAGAACACCGGACGCGAAAGACCGAACTCCGCACTACCCGGTGTTTCGTGATTCTGTTGTTTTGTAATTGTAGCTCATAAATGCTTTTCGTTTCAAAGTTCTCGCTCGACCGCAAAAAATACAAATTGATCTCGCTCTGGCGACCAAGCAATAATACGGTTATCACTTTAACAAAAAAAATTTTGCTCCTACCCCTGCGATTTGCAT
>LDKF01000836.1:20638-43447 GCA_001026735.1 Rotylenchulus reniformis | reverse complement strand
GGGGGGGGGGAGAGGAGACACCGTCTGGACAGTGGATGAGGAGGGACACTCATCAGGGGACAGACAACAACAAAGTCAAAGTCAAGAATGGGACAATGCGAACACAAAAGGGATGGCTACGGGTTACGGTAGCATAGTGATAATCCAATTACTCCATGTGACCGGCACAGTATGTGACGACAGGGTTACGGTATCTTTAAGTAGCATCAAAGCACTTTCCTGGAATACTGTCAGGTTGCCACTTTGGTACCGCTATTTGATTCTGATTGCCCATTCGACACCCGTCTTATTAGGGTACGGTATTCGATTTTAACTAATCGCAGTGTCTTAGTTATCCGGACCCGGATTCAAACGCCCCTAATGGTACGGTATATCAGGTGGGTATAGGTATACCTCGCTTAACTTCATCCATCTCTGGCGCAATTTTGGTTCCTCACGCGAAATGTAACATTTTCCTGACTTTTTCGCTCCTCCTCCTCATCCCGTGATCTTTGGGTCGTCGTTTGTGAAAGTGATCGGGTCGGGGGTGAGGGTGAAGGTGCTTTCCTCTCCTCTCAACTTCCCCAGGACCCTCCTCCTTCCCCCTCTCACCATTTTTTTCTTATGACCCCAACATCACGGGACACTTTCGCTCCCCACCCCTCCCAAGGCCATCCATCTATCCTCCATGAGGAGGGGTCCCGAGGGTCGGCGACCATTCTCCATTCTCTTCATAAGCGCTTTTTTGACGACGACGACGACGAGGGAGGGGGAGGGGGAAGAGTGAAGGCCCAAAAATAAAATAATAATTTGTTTGTTACTTTTTACCCTCCCCCCCTCCCCCCTTTCCCCTCAGATTCGTATACATTTTCACCATTTTTCAGCGCCAATTTTGGCGAATGATTACGTTTGCGTTGCTGCGCGTCCTTCGGCNCTTACTCCGATACTCCGATCACCGCGTTGATTATTGCCCCCCCCCCCGGCGCGTGATTGCTCATTTTCTTCCCAATTTGTGACGGGGCATAAGCCAATTGGTGCGCCCAGAGAAATGGGTATAAAATAGGGGGGAAATGAGAATGATCACGGAACCCCAACAGCAACAAGTGATCAGCAGATCCAGGGATAAAAAAACAAATTGCATGGAGGCCAGAACCCGCCAAAGGGGTAATAAGTACCCAGATCCATAGTCCATATCTGTTGGAGGGACCAAAACCCGCTAAATTTCCTTATCCAGAGGACGCAAAATGTCAAAATCCATTCTAAATACTCCTTCCAACCCCCCAGCCCACCCCAAATCCGATGAGGTGATCATCCCAAGGTCCAAATTTTACTTATTTAGGGATTCCGAAATGGTCCACGGCTTTGGAGGTCCAAAAAAGGTCAAAAACTCATTTAAATGTTCCTGTAGAACCTGTAGGAAGCTCTTGAAAGGCCACCATCTCTCCCCGCAAGGGTCCCAAATCCCTTGAAGGGATTTGGCCAAAAGGGCCACAGAGAGCCAAATCCCCTGGGGAACTCAAATCTCATTGGACCATGGGAACATAAACCGGATAAGTCCCCATGAATTCCCATGACTATAAGCCCCCCCATTCCTCCGCACATTATTAATCAACAAAAATGCCCACAGTGTGACGACAAACAAAACAAACG
Source organism: Rotylenchulus reniformis (assembly GCA_001026735.1). Lineage (NCBI taxonomy): Eukaryota > Metazoa > Nematoda > Chromadorea > Rhabditida > Hoplolaimidae > Rotylenchulus > Rotylenchulus reniformis. Next base: position 41,818 of record LDKF01000836.1, on the reverse strand, counting down.
GCCAAGTTAATCAGGGAAATGGGCCATAAAGCATCGCCGAATACCTTCGGATACATTTGGACTTGGACCCAATGTTTGGCCAACGACGCGATTTTCCTTCCCGAATTCCAAATCCCTATTTTGAGCATGCCATTTTCCTATCAAATTCCTATCATTTTGGCATTTTCCATTCCCATGATCCCCCAATTTTCGCGTTTTTATCCCAATTTTTTGCCATTTTTTCCTCATTTTCCGCCTCCTCCCCCCTCCTCAGATCAGTCGTTCCCCGCTCTTGGTGCCACACAACCAAAGTGCTTTGCCGAACATCATCATCCTGCACCCATCCTCATCCATCCCCTGCCCCCCAAAAGCACACACCGTTGTCGGCAGAGATTGTGGAAGGAACGCGCAGCAGAACGGGTATCTGATCAGATCAGGAGAAGAGACTGCTGATCAGAGATAGCGCAGAGACATCGATCGTAGCGAAGAAATAGTGCAGCAGTTAGACACGCAGAGACAGACAGACACCGTAGACAAATCTTGGTAAGTTATTGGAGCCGGTGAGGGTCGATTGAGTCTGTACGATTGAGTCCCCAGGGTGGAAAAATGGTTGTAACTTGATTCAAACTCAACCTAGAAAAACAAGCTTGGTGTTAAAAGATAGCCCTGAATGTCTGCTATAAAATTACAAAAGAGACCATTCGAAATAGCCAAGTGCAAAAAAGTTATGGCCATATGAGCCAAATAAAATCGTGATTTTGGCCAAAGGTTTGGCCATAACTTTTTTGCACTTGGCCATTTCGAATGGTCTCTTTTGCAATTTTATAGCAGACATTCAGGGATTTGAGTTTGGACCCCGAGTTACAACCATTTTTCCACCCTGGAGACTCAATCGCACAGACTCAATCGACCGAGTCTGATTGGAACCACGAAAAGGACAAAATGTGCCAATGTTTGCAGATAATGTTTTTCCTGGACGAAGAGCAAGAATCGATGGTGGCGGAGCAGCAACAGCCGATGGCAATGCCCATGCTGGTGGAGATGGATCTGCGCCAGCTGCAGGAGGAACATGACGAGTACCACCAGCATCGTTGCCAGGACGTGGAGAACTTTGTGGGAGGTGAGTGGCATATTTGCCAAGATCATGTCAAGATTTGGTCCAGGAAAAGGGTTCTTACCAAGATTGGGCCCAAATTGTTCCTTGGTAAAGTTGTTAAAGGAGAGAGCTTACGAAGGGTAATGATAATGATGGTACCAGGATCCAAATTCCTCAAGATCTAATAAGAGAAGATATGGCAAAGAACCGTAAACCTAGGATTCATGTTTCCCGTTACCAAGATCGGCTAAGCTCAGGCTGCTTTTCTTGCCATTATCTCCTTGACAATTCTTACCAAGATGTGGCTCCACTTTGTCTCGAGCCTCTCCCTCAGTTTCTCTTTCTCTCTCTCTCTCTCTCTCTCTCTCTCTCTCTCTCTCTCTCTCTCCATTTCCGTTTCTCTCTCTCTCTCTTTGCGTTCCCGAGGGTTCACTGATAATGCGATTATCAATCAGCAGCAGAAAAGAATGGTCATATGAGTGAGGGAGGGTGAGGGAAACAAAAATTGTTTTTGGGACCAAAAATCGGCAAAATTCTTGCCCTTTGATAGAGAGGGAAAACGATGACAAAGGGACAAAGAGAAAAAGGAAGAGTCACCGGATCCCATCCATTCTCATCCGGATCCGGATGTGGGAGGATCATCACCGTCCCCGGAAGGGACAAAGACCAATCCATTCTCATCCCTTCATCCATCTTCCTCCTTCTTCCCCCAATTCTTTTCATCCTGCCTCTTCTTCTTCCCCTTTCTTCCTTCATCCATCCTCCAATTTTTCTTTTTCATCTTCATCCTCCTCCTCTATCCTTTTTATCATCCTCCTCCTCCGTCATCCCCAATTCTTCTTCATCCTTCTTCCCCTTCCTTCCTTCATCCATCCATCCATCCATCCATTTTCTTCTTCTTCTTCCTGTTCATTCCCATTGCGGACGTTGTTTTGGACTTTTGGGGGGATTTGGACATCTGTGCTCCTTCTGTTGTTGTGGGGGGATCCTCCGCTTTCGGAAAACTGACGGATGATCGAAGAAGGAGGAGAAGAAGATGGAGGAGGAGGAGGAGGTGGAGGAACCGGTTCTTCCTCCTCTTCGTCCTCCTCCTCCGTCCGTCGTCATCCGATACGCCCCAAAAAAGGGAATGGCGAAAATGGGAAAAGAGGAGAGAAGAAAGGAGGAGAAGAAGGAAGAAAAAGACCAAAGAGGAAGAAGAGGAAAAGAGAGGATGAATGGCCTTGATTTAGGAGGAAGATGCGCCAAAAAGGAGGGAAAATGGGAGAAAAGAGAAGGGAAATGAGCAAAAAGGAAGAAAGAAAGGAGGAAGAGGAGGAAGATGAATGGCCTTGGTTGAGGAGGAAAGGATGCGCCAAAAAGGAGGGAAAATGGGAGAAAAGAGAAGGAAAATGAGAAAAAGGGAGAAAGAAAGGAGGAAGAGGAGGAAGATGAATGGCCTTGGTTGAGGAGGAAAGGATGCGCCAAAAAGGAGGGAAAATGGGAGAAAAGAGAAGGAAAATGAGAAAAAGGGAGAAAGAAAGGAGGAAGAGGAGGAAGATGAATGGCCTTGGTTGAGGTTTGGTTAAAAAGGAGGGGGTGGAAGATGTACCAAAAGGGCAAAAAAGGTAGGAGGAGGAGGAGGAAGATGGAGATGGTGGGTGTTGAATGCGGATGTTTTGCACACCTTTTGCGTGGGCAGAAAACACAAAAAATAGAGGGGGGGGGGGAAGAGTAGGAGAGAGAGAGGGATATGGTAATGAAAGTTTTGGCACATTTTGTCCCCCATTGGCCATAAACATCAGTCAGGGTCACTAATGGAATGGGCCAAACTTGGCCACGGAAAGAGGAGAGAGAGAGAGAGAAAGTGGGGGAGAGAGAGACAAACACCACGGAAACCCTGTTCCCCTTTTCCTCCGACTAAGGCCAATGTTCCCCGTTTGGAAGTGTCCAAAACGGGAAAGCCTTAATGAATGGGCCGCAAAGGGCATTACATACAAAACGAGAGATTGTGGGGAAAGGAGAGAGCGGAAGTGGCTAGAGGAGGCGAGAGATTCTGCGAGAATGAGAGAGGCGGTAGCAAGTTGGAGAAAGAAAGAAGCTTATTCCTATTGGTTACCTACCCCCTGGGCACTTGACCTTTGGGTTCCCATCGAAGACCTTTGTGTCCAAAGTTGCTTTTTCTCCCAATGTCCGAGACAATGGAAGGTGTCCTTCAGCAAAAACTCTGTCTCTTTTCCCCTTGGAGCATAGTGTGCACAGCTGTTCTTTCGTCCCCTCATCTCAATGTTTGCGAAAATGATCATTCTCTCTCTCTCTCTCTCTCCAATTTTCTCTCTCTCTCTTCTCCTCTTTCTCTATCTCTCTCTCTCTCCAATTTTCTCTCTCTGTCTTCTCCTCTTTCTCTCTCTCTCTCCAATTTCTCTCTCTCTCTCTCTTTCTATTTGTTTGTTTTTTGGCCAAGGAATTGGACCCCTTCAAAATTGGGGATTTTGGCCATTTTTTGCCCATTTCCCCCTCCTCTTATCTTCAATCCATCGACCTTTGGGACCAAAACCAAACAAACACCCCGAGCAAAGTGCCCAATTTTTATTCCTTTTCATCGCCCACATTGGGCCAAAGGAATGGGCAAATTCATACATAAGAAACGATGACTTTTACTCTCTCTCTCTCCAACGTACTATTTCCACTCTTTTTCTCCCTCGAGGGAAACAATCTTTTCACAATTTTTTGCACCAATTGGGAGAGCCATTTTGAAAAGGGCAAAAGTCAGATAGATGGTGACGGGCCAAGGGGAGACCCAGAGGGGAGAAGGAACATCTGGGATGGGAGAGGTCCCTAGGGGCAAAGAGAGAGAAAAGATAGAGAGAAATGGAGTGAGAGAGAGAGAGAGAAAGAACGAAAGAAAGAAAGAAAAAAAGAAAGAAAGAGAAAGAAAGAAAGAAAGAGAGAATGGGACTTTCGACCCTCAAAGGGAACGGAGAGGGAGGGCGGAAGAGGAGGGACGAACCGACCGGAGTTGTTTACGACCAAATTCTGCCCGGCGACGTCACACAACTCTCTCGGTCCCTCTCGGTTTTCCGGCACGAATACATTTTCAAAATTTGCGCCCCAAAGAAAGACGTAAGGCCAGAGAAAAAGAGGAATTCTCGGGGAAGGGGGAAGGAAGACCAAAAAAGCCATAAAAGGATGAGGAGGGGGGGATGACTTTCACAACAATGGATGGGATGAACTTTTGTTGAAGAAATTGGAGGATGGGGATGAAGAAGGAAATGGGAAGGGAAGGAAGATTGGTACCCAATTGAGAGTGGGTGTTAGGTGGCCCATTTGAATTTGGCGCTGTGCGCATTGCTTTATTGTTGGCGAACTATCGCCCTTTGTTTGGCGAGAGAAAAAGATGATGAAATATTAGTGTGAAATATGTATGTATCACAGGGTCAGAGAGGATGAGGAAGACTTTGGCATTGTCATTCTTTACTTTTCTTTGCCTTGCAATTGCATCATTTCCTTTACCCAAAGACTTTTTATTATTGGATATTTTCGCTTTTCTTCATTCATTTCTCATCATTTTCCAAACTTTAGCGTTGGACCAATTTTTAGTTTGAATTATGGATCTGTCAAATTCACTTACATACAGTAGGCATGAAAAACTAATTTTTTAAACCTAAATTGATATGTACATACATTAAATTTTCAAATATTTTTTCAGACCCAAACCTGAACTTTGAACCGTTAACTAACAATTTTTTTCTGTCATTTTTGCTGCTGATTGGTGCAATTCACCACTCGCCATCCTTTTCATTGGCCACAGTTAGTCCATCTGGCCAAACATTCATTTGGTTTGGTCGGCTTCGGCTCGTCCGTTTTTTTTCTGGGAAACCCAAAAATAGTTTTTTCTTCTCATTTTCGCTTTGGCTCTCTGTTCACTCTTCTATGGGCGGGTGAAAAGGTTGCCGTGACCGACCGAATGTTCGTGTTGGTTGGAGATGGATGGAGTCGGGTAATTACAATTCTCCGTCTCTTTCTCTCTCTCCGTTCAACAACACAAAGGCCACAAATACGGGGGTGGGTGGACCGTGGACCCCATCATTATCATCATCAGTTTATTGTATTTGTGCTCTGGTAATAGTATGTTGGCTAATCTCAAACAGCCTTCTCCGTCCTTTTTTTTCTGTTTTTCTCGCCCCGTTGCACCTCATAATCCTCCGACCCCATTCAACACTCCCATATGAGCGCCTTAATGTGAATTAACGGGGCCATAAATAACGGAACAAATCGGGCGAGAATGGCATTTGAGGGGGAGAAGAGAGCAAAGCCTTTCGAAGGGACTAAAAAGCATTGCGCGCGAAAAACGGAGGAGATCGGGGGATTGAATCTGTTTTATGTGAATGAGAACGGAGTAGAGATGATGGGTGACTGATGAGTGAGGTGAAGCCCGTGCGAAACAAACGACAAATATGCAATAATCCCGAGCATCCATTCACTCGTGCATAATGGCTAATAATCACTTTGGCCTAACCCTCCATATAAATCCCCCGTTAATCCGGTCCCGTGGCACTTTTTCGCTCTGCGGAAATGCCATGTGTGCCTTGCGTTCCTTTTTATTTGCAATTTGACCGGGGCCGGCCACCACATTCGCATTTCCCGTTCTCGAAAGAGATTAAATGAAAAATGATGAAAATGTTTTAATGCCCTATCTAATCGCCATATTGAGAGGAAACGGATAATGACTTTTGGACGAACACTTTGAATTGTCATCATTTTCATTTACTAATCTACGTTGATTTGGGTTTTAAGTTAAGTCCTAAACCTGAACTTTCTGCCATTAGTCTATTAAAATGTAATCGAATTTCCTCCTTTTTCAGACGAGCAAAGTGTTGTCGTAAACCATCACCATCGCCAACGCAATCCATCAGCCCAAAATTTCGGGGTCGGCGACCCGTTGCACCATCTTGTCGACAACAACAAAATGCCGGCCGCTGCTGCTGCCGACCACGCCAACGGCCTCATCATGCGCGACATCGGTGGCGGCTTCCATCAGCCGCAGCGTCGCCCGCCTCCGGTGGCGGCGCAACGCAACAAGAAATGGAGCTTCAAAGGTTCGTTTTCGGGGATTTTTTAGTCGGGTTTTTTCCATCAATTGACCTTGAAACTTTTCGGGTTTAGACCATTACAAACTCGTTGATGACCACTTGGGCTCGGGTGCCTACGCGAGTGTGCGCACCGCCATCCATCTGGCAACGGGCAAGGAGTACGCGGTCAAAATGGTCAGCAAACATGAGCATGGGCACACCCGATCGCGCATTCTGCGCGAGGTCCAAATCTTCCGCATGTGCCGCAACCATCCCAACATCGTTCAACTGGTCGAGGTCAATATAGTCGACTTGAAAAGCAAAACCTTAAATCATTTCAAACGTCTACAGAAATTTAAAAAAAAATCGACTTTTAGTTCAAAAAATTTCGATTAGAAAATTTGAAGTCCTAAATTTTCAGTGGTTCGAGGATGACTATTGCTTCTACATGGTGTTCGAGAAGATGCGAGGAGGCCCGTTGTTGAACCACATCCAGCGTCGCGTGTGTTTCACGGAGCAAGAGGCATCGCTGGTCACCCGGGACATCGCCAACGCATTGAAGTTCCTGCATGATCGCGGAATTGCACATCGGGACGTGAAGCCAGGTGAATCAGAATTCCAAAACAATTAAAATATGTGTTTTATTAAATTGTACCTGGAAATTTGCTCTTGAATGGTATCTTAAATGAATTATTTCTTAAGGATTTTTTTACATTTTATAGGAGAATTTAACAAAAATTTTCCCTTCTTAAGAGAACATTCTGTGCACGGAACTGGAGAAGATTTCGCCGGTGAAGTTGTGCGACCTGGACTTGGCTAGCAAACCGTTTGCCCATAGCGAGAACAACAGTCCCGGAGGAGGAGGAGGCCGTAACGCAATGCATCCGGTGCAGTCAGAGCCGGATCTGGCCAGTCCGGTGGGCAGCGCCGAGTTCATGGCCCCTGAGGTGGTCGACACTTTTGTGGGCGAGGCACTCAAATACGACAAACGCTGTGACATGTGGTCTTTGGTGAGTAAAAAATAATCACTTTTCCATCTGAGTTTATAAATGGGATGTTTAGGGGGTGATCATCTACATCATGTTGTGCGGGTATCCGCCTTTCTACGGCGAGTGCGATCGGGCCAACTGCGGTTGGGACCAAGGTGAACAAACAATTCGATTCAAAAAATAAAAATATTTTTTTATTCAGGCGAATCATGCGCGGACTGCCAGGAGAATTTGTTCCAGCGTATCCAGATGGGCTACTTTGACTTTCCGGAGGAGGAATGGCACAACATCAGTGCGGAGGCCAAGGATCTGATTCGTCATCTGCTGGTCCGTTTAAGGATTTCTGGGCATTTTTGGATGAAGTGTAATTGTTTTTTTAAAGGTTCGTAACGTGCGTCAACGCTATACCGCGGACGATGTGCTGGCCCATGCTTGGGTGACGCGTGGGGCGCCCAAAACTCCGTTGCAAACCGCCACCAATCTGTCGCGCAATGACAGCGCCCGCGACGTGCGTACCGTCAACGAGCACTTTCTGATGATGAACCGCATGGCGCCGATGATCGCACGGATCAGCCAGCGTCTGGAGGCAAACGGACACCAGCTGGCGCAGCTTGTCCAGCAGGCACCTCCGCCGATCGGTGGCAGCGGTGGCGGAGGAGGAGGGACCGCGATGAACGGCTTGAACATCGGTGGTGACCCAAACGGCGGAGTCATCATGATGAACAACAACGGTGGCGGCCATAACATAGGGTGGGCAAATAAATAATTTATAAATTGTTGAGTCGGAAAAATTATAATTATGATCAATCAAAAAAATTAAACATATAACCCCTTTTAGCAACTCAAACAACATCATCATTAACAATACCTCATTGGTGGGACCGCCTGGTGGCGGAGGAGCAACTATGGCATCGACGAAGACGCCCAACGGGATTGCAGCTCCACTGGAAACCTGTCAGAACGTGATGATGAGTCAGCTGAAGCGTCAGGTTTTTTGGAGTCATGGTTTTTGTAAAATGATTTTTTTACATTTTCAGGATTCGAAACAGGACATGCTCCTCTACCACCATCGTCAGGCCAACCGTGAAACTCAGGTGCACGTCTGATGGCAGACGGCAAACATGCAAAACGGGCAACTCCCTCTCTTCCCTCCACTTCTCTTCCTTCACCAAAACGGCCAATCCCAGCAACTTCAGCCATCAACAACAACAACATCGAGAGAGTCAAACCAAAAGGACCATTTTGTGACCATTTTTTTTGCTTTCATGCGCCTGTACCGTGAACTCNCAAACGGCGGAGTCATCATGATGAACAACAACGGTGGCGGCCATAACATAGGGTGGGCAAATAAATAATTTATAAATTGTTGAGTCGGAAAAATTATAATTATGATCAATCAAAAAAATTAAACATATAACCCCTTTTAGCAACTCAAACAACATCATCATTAACAATACCTCATTGGTGGGACCGCCTGGTGGCGGAGGAGCAACTATGGCATCGACGAAGACGCCCAACGGGATTGCAGCTCCACTGGAAACCTGTCAGAACGTGATGATGAGTCAGCTGAAGCGTCAGGTTTTTTGGAGTCATGGTTTTTGTAAAATGATTTTTTTACATTTTCAGGATTCGAAACAGGACATGCTCCTCTACCACCATCGTCAGGCCAACCGTGAAACTCAGGTGCACGTCTGATGGCAGACGGCAAACATGCAAAACGGGCAACTCCCTCTCTTCCCTCCACTTCTCTTCCTTCACCAAAACGGCCAATCCCAGCAACTTCAGCCATCAACAACAACAACATCGAGAGAGTCAAACCAAAAGGACCATTTTGTGACCATTTTTTTTGCTTTCATGCGCCTGTACCGTGAACTCATCTATCTCACTCAACTCTTGTCTCGTCAACTCGTTCTCTTCCTCTTTTTTTTCATCCATTCACAACCATTCATCTTTCGTCCATGGTCCGTTTTCCCTCAAATTTGTTTGTTTGTTAACAGCAGGCTGATGACATTGACATGCCTTAAGGGGCTTGATGAGAGTATCATCCTCCTCTTCATCCCCTGATGGTTTTATTCTTGGTTGTTTGTCCCCCTCTGCCGGATATACTATGTATACTGAAAGCTGATCAGGGACGAGCGAATTGGTTAAATATATTCTGAAAATATTCAGATTTATCGAGTTTATTTGTATTAAAAATTCAGCCTATTCGCCGATCCCTGGTCTTCCCATGCCCTTTAATTGTTTTTGCATATTTTCTCCTCCAATCGGACTGTGTAATAATGGTCTTCACTTGCCTCTCTCACTCTCTTTTCTCAATTCATCACACTCTATCTATCTCTCGTTTCTCTAATTCTATTTCAATCTACAAAAATCATATTTAAATTTTGCTGTCTCTCTCTCAAACCCCTAAAATGGTTGATGATTGATGGTGCGCATTGTTACGCTTACAAAATACATAAAGTCACAAATGTGTTTCGGATTTTTCGACCGTTGTTGTTATCGTTGCTTGGCCACCCACCACCCTTCCATGATTAATCTCTCTCTTAATTAGCAATAATTTTTCAAAATATTTTTCCTTTTTGTAGGCCATTTCCACATGTTGCCTCTCTTTGCCTTTTGTCCCCAAATTTTCTTTTTTTTCTTATTTATTGATGCGATTATTCGGCCTCAGTTGTACATATAGAGAGCCCAAGCCGCCGCCTATCCATTTTCCATCCAACCAATTTGGTGGTCATTTGTTGTCTAAACCGAAACCCTAAAATAAATTGCGAATTTTTGCCAAAAAGGATGGAGTTATGCCATATTTTCAAAAAGTAGAAATTTGATGGCTTAAAGTTATGACGGGCAACTCCATTCTTTCACTGCTTAATAATTTCCCCCTCCTCCCGGCCTAATCATAACGAAAAATTGTCAAAAAAAGGAATTTCGGGTCCCACCCAAACAATTTGTAATGAACATCTTGTACAGCCAGCGGGTCCTCCCAACGAATCCCCCCACAACCACCACTGACTGTAATTTTTACATTTGTCAAGATAGTCACTCGCCATATCCATTTCTCTTGCTGAAGGGGGAAAATGCCAAAAAAAAAAATTGAAAACCCCTCTTTTTCGTGGCATTTTCCCCTTCTCTCTCTCTCTCTCTCTCACTATTCTTCCATCAATTTGTCCTTAACTTTTTTTTTCTCCATCCTTCCACATCATTAGGGTACCGAACTTTTCGATTAGATTTCTGCCTTTTCTGCACTTTGGCACCCATCGATCCGCCTTCCTTTGGATGAAAGATGGCCAATTGCCTTTTGAAAAGTTAAGGATTTTCGCATTTTTTTTGTCCCAATTGGCCATCATTCCTCTTCCTCCTTCACAGCAGATCATTCCCTCCCCAATCACTCACTGATCAGATCAATGTTCTCCCTCTCTCTGATAGGCGTGCATTCCATCCCTAAACTCCTCTGAAAACCCGAAAAAAGTCGAAAAGCCTAAAGTGTAAATAATACCCTTCTCCTCCTTTCCCCCAAATTGATCTTCATCCCTTTCTCTCTTCTCTCTCTTCTTTGTACATACCCTTAGATCAGTGAAATCCCAGCCCCCCTCTCGCAATTCAAAAAATTAGCGCAAATTTTCTTTTTTATTTTGGCGATCTCTGATCAGTTCGCCACTCCTAACGCGCCGGCCTTTCCCCGACACAAAAATTGTGAAATTTCCCCCGTAGAACAACCGCCAATTGGCAAAATTGTGGCCGATGGCATACTGTAACTGTACCCCTCAGCAGATACTCCGTGTCATACTGTAGAACCAAGCAGCAGAAGGGTCGATCTTGACAAGAATTTTTCGAGGTCTAAAAATGATAAAATTCGTTGATTTTTCAAGATCGGCCCCACCAGCTCCTTTCCCTCCCTTACCGTGCCCTTACCTTTACCAAGTTACCGTACCAATTTCTCAGCAGCAGGTTACCGTACCCCATAGGAGTACCATCACCGCACTGTCCCCCCCCCCACTGCCAATAATTAGGCTGAATTGTGACCGAATCCATTCATTCTCTGATCACTCTGATCAATCGATCGATAATTGTGTCGTGTGAATCGTTCTCCCGGCCGCGTTTCGTTTGTTCGTTCTTTCAAAGACCAAAAATTGGGGAGAGAAATTGATCTGGAAGGACAAAGTGGCACACTTTGGTCCATCTGTGAAGGGGTTTTGGTCGAAAAATGTCAAAACCAACTCAAATTTTTCAGTGTAAAAGACCCGAATAATTTTCGGATCGAGAAGAGAAAACCCCTAAAAATATGCATTGGGAAAATCAAAAATATGATTTTTCACAACGTTTTCGAGTCCAATAACTCAGGTCTGAACAAGTCGAAACCCCCGAACTTTTGGTGTCCAAATTGTGCCGTTTTCCCCATGCCAGTCTCTTCCCCACTCCATCCATTTCCCCTTCTTGTTTGGCCCCAATTGGTCCTTTCCGGGGGTCAGCTCCCTAGAACCCAAGCTCGTTAGAACCCAACGAACGAAAACTTTTTTTTGTGGCTAGCTAGGCCAAAAACATAATAAGCAAATATATGCAGAATTTTATGCTCTATCTTTTAGCATTTTTAGATTTTCAAATTTCCGCGAAAAATTTTGAAATTTTTTCGAAAAACACCGATTTTTCGCATTTTTCGAAAATTTTGAAAAATTTCAAAATTTTTCGCGGAAATTTGAAAATCTAAAAATGCTAAAAGATAGAGCATAAAATTCTGCATATATTTGCTTATTATGTTTTTGGCCTAGCTAGTCTCAAAAAAAAGTTTTCGTTCATTGGGTTCTAACGAGCTGGGTTCTAGGGAGTTGTAGCCCCTTTCCGACCAATTCAAGGGTCTTTAAGTATCGTTCTTCGTACTAAAGATATTTCCCCGTCGTTTTTAAATTATTTGTTTTCGCCACGATTTCCTCCCCCTCAATTTTTCTCCATGGGGTCCCCCTCCGGGGCCTCTGCCTCCAAATCATTAAATATTTTGTTGTTTGTTGTCCCATGACCATCTTCATCCTTCGTCCATCCATTCTTTGATCGGACAATTTCCAATTTTCCCACAATTTTTGCTGAAATTGTGTGTTTTGTCGTATAGACAAGAAGAAGCAGAGCAGACAATTTGGAGAATAAAGCGTTGGAATAGGAAAATGATTTGTGTTTTTTTGTGTCATGGGTCGGGGAGGGCTAAAGAGTCGAAATGTTCGAATTTTCGATGCACTTAAAATTCGGGTTCGAACACCTTATTCGCATCCTTTAGGTTCGAGTTCGCTTCTTGGGTTCCGCGGACATAGGGAAGGGGGTTCCGAGTTTTTGATTTTAGAGAAACTTGGACAAAGATTTTCGGACCCTTGACGTTTGGGAAGGGGAATTACTCGGCTTCGTTTTCTCGCTTCCGATTTCTTGTTCCTTCGAAGAGTACGAATTTTCGCCCTAAAAATTTGGGTTTTTGCGCATTTCGAGGCCAACCAAGTCCATTTCTACCCTTCACCGATTTTCAACCCCATCAAATGGTTCCATCGTGTCTCTGTCCAAATTCGTACTTTCCGAACTTTGCCAACGAGCTTCACACCCATCTTGACCCACTGATTCGTTGCCCTATAAAATCTTGTCAAATCTCGATTTTTGCAAAACTGGAATGGATGAGTGAATGGATCCATTGGGGGCTTCCCCTTGCTCCTCCCGAAATTGGCGGCTTCTGGCGATGATTTGCATCTTCCTTGCTCTTCTTCCGGATGTGTTTCAGCTCCTCCTCCAGCAGGTGTTATTTTGGGGATGATGTTACTCCTTCCCTCCCTCCTCCCTCTTCATCTTCCGGATGTTTCTTCTTCCCCTCACAATCTTCCCCCCTGATCTTCCTTCCCCCGAGGCTATGGAACTTGAAACTTGACTTGCTCTTGCTGATGCCAATCTCGACTCCATTCCATTCTTCTTCTTCCCCTCCTCGCATTTGTGCCACTTTCACGGTCAATTTGATCCTCCCCATCATTTCCCCCTCCTCTTCCGATTTTGATGGGATTAAGGAGGACACCTTTCCCAAATGCCGACGAAGTCCTGGATCGGGCTCATCCCCTAGTGTGATTGATGTTGGACGCCCAAAGAAAGGCCAAGAAAAATCTCAGCCCAAGATTCTCTCGAACATCACTTTCGACAATCTTGAGATATGCAAAAGCGAATTCTTTGGGTGACATTGAGCACCACCGATGCTTGGAATCCGAGTCCATTCCTGGGCCATTTTGGATCCGCTAGAGCCTCATCCCCATCATCCATTACTTGCCATTCTTTATTCATATGTTTCGGGATTCGACGCAAAAGCCCCGCAAAAATTCGAAACCAGATGCCTCGCTGATCCTAGGGTTTATCCCTCTTTTTGGAATTTTCAAATTGGAATTTTCGAATTTTCACGCTGGTCCTGATGAGTGATTTGGAACTCCTGGCCATTATATTTCTGGCGATTTGGCAATTCCTGATCCGTTGTCATAATCTTTCTCTTGGGATGTCCCGATTCGGCCGATCGGTTTCCAGGGTCCTTTGGTTCCCGGGGATTTTGCTCCCCTGATCGGTCCTGATCCATCTCTGGAATCCCCCGGGTCCCATTCCCGTGGTTCATTCATCCGTCCGTCCCCTTCTGCCAGTCCATGCCCCCCACCCACCACTATTCCCGTCCTCCGGTGCCCCTTCCGCGTTGGCGTGCCCGTTGCTCCCTGCTCGCCGCCGTCTTCGCCGCACTTTTGGTCATGCGCATGTTCCTGCTAGTCGACACCCAACAACAGGTGAATGAACCAGAGGGACCCAAAGGCCATGAAATTCGGGGCCAAGTGAGGTGGAAATCCCTAAAATTTGAGCCATTTTTAACCACTGCCGAAAATTGCGAGGCAAAATCACCTTATTGTTAGATACACCTCACATTTGTGAAAGGAAACTGGAGCAGTATCCCCTGAAATTGGGGGCCGTCTTTTAGAATTGTCGAATTCTGATCTTTGATGTGAGAAACAAAATCATTAACCAATTGATAAAACAATACCTTTTTATGGATCGAAAAGTGTCCGGACTCCGCGCTTTTCCGGTCCCTTACATAGAGGCCCAACCCGTTTAGACCAATTCTAAACTCTCAACCTCTTTTTTTGCGGTCCCAGAGTTCCACCGAGTCGGAATCCGTCATCGTCGACCATCAGCACCCCTCCGATCATCCGCTGATCACTTCCACCCCCTCCTCCCCCATCACTCCGGTCCTTGACCCGGTCGCCCTTCTGTCGCGCTCGCCCTGCGCCCAGTACATCAAATGCGAGTTGGCCATGATGCGCGTCCACAGGCGCTGCACGGCACGGTCGCGGATGGCCATCGGCCAACGGTGCGGCATCAGCGCTGAGTTTGAGTGAGCGAGCAGGGGGAAAAGCTGAAACAAGGGGGGGGAGGCTAAACTTAAACAAATCGATTCCTGAATAGACAAACCCGAATTGAACCTTGGAACCAGCTATGGGCCAAAAACCGGCGTATTGGCAAAAAGTACAACCCATGCGTGCATCTATGTACATATTTTGGCCATAACCTTTTGGTAATGGGCCAATTCATTGGATTTGATTTTTAGGCTCTTTAGCTGATATGTACATATTTGCTCCATTTTTCTTGATCAAGGGACATCGAACCGCGAAATTAGAGCAGAAAGGCATACATATAAAATTATCCCTGGGATCCGGAAACTCAGTCACCCATCCGCCGAAAAACGAAGGCCAAAGGGTCCAGAGAGCGCGAGCGTGGAACTCAACCTGATCAACATGAAAAAACCCTCCAAACATGTGGTTTTTAGGGGAAAAATGAAAACAGAACCCCTTGAAATCTCATGGGATTTGACTCGAATCATCCTCCTTGGCCTTTATTACACAGGGAGCTGTACCGGCTCAGCGAACGCCGCTTCGACGAGTTCGGCGCTTGTGTGGTCGCGGATGATGACCACCTGCGGGGCGGCGACAACGGGACGACGGCGACTGAAGAAGTCTGTTCGGGGAGGAAATTCGAATTTTCACGCAATTTTCAGTGTTCCGAAGCGGATCTGGCCTCGCTGAGCCCGACCACCCCGAGCCCGGACAGCGGCTGCTGGCGCTCGCTGGCCGGCCTGCGCGAGCGATGTCAGCGACTGCAGCAGTGTTGCGCGACCGCGATGAGGCAAGCGACTGGGGGACACACGGCGACTTGACCACACCTCCATTTCAGCTGCATGCATGCACTGGGCGAGAGTGTGGCCACCATGGCCCTGCGACAACAGCACATCCGCATCAATCGCAGGACGCTGCAGTGTCGCGAGCAACAATCCGCTGCTCGCCGTCAGCAGTCGCTGGCGACAGAAGGAGGCGATCAGGATGCGTTGTCGCCCGGCGCCGAACTAGGTGAGCGACTGAGGGGCGACAGCGACTGATGGGTGGATTTTGTCGCGCAACCCCTGCAGGTCCGCCCGCGCCGCCGTCCGCACGCGTGCAGGCGGTGCTGACCGCGCCGTTGACGCCGCCGCCTGTGGTTCTGCCTTTCGATGCGACTGAGGCGAGCATTCCTCGCTCCTCGAGCTCGCCGCCTGGACGCGTCAGTCAGTTTGGCTACTTTTTGGACGAGTTGCAGCGACTGGAGGAGCAGGTGCATGCCCGCGAGGGAGCACTGCCGCAACCCGAGCCGGCGACTACATCCAGTCGCCGCCTCATTCAGTACAAGACGGACGCAGAGCATCGTCCGGTGGGCATTTTCTTCGGCGGAGGCCTGAGGACGCCCCCGGAGACCAGGCGGGGTGTGCCGTTGCAGTTGGTGGCACACAAGCAGCCGCGCGCGTTCCCGATGCCCGCCAAGCTGAACCTGCACCGAATGAGGGTGAGAGAAGCAGAAAATGAGGGAGAGTGTGTGTGATAGGATGTTAGAGAATCAGGAACATACATTTTATAAGGGGGTGTCGACCCCCCTACCATCGCTCGCAAGAGGGGGCCGGTAAAGGGGGAGGGGACCTTCGCAAAAGGCTCGACTGACCCACCCCCTCTATAAAATGTATGATCAGGAATACAGGGGCCAGGAAGTTAGAGAAATGAAAATAGGCGAGAGAGAGAGAGAGAGAGAGAGAGAGGAGGGGCCATGTGTCCAGAGAAACCGAACATGAGCAGAGAGTGCAGCGAAGCGAGGTTAGAGACGGATCAGATACCAAAGGATTTGTTGCAGTTGTACGCGGCACGGCCCAATCTGAACCGGCGCAAGCAGTTGCTGAGCCTGGGTTCGGCGAGCAACGCGATGCAAGGTGTTGCGAGTGTCACGGTCGCCGCTTCCGACAACGACGATTGGATCTTCTGGCAACGGCCGCAACCAGCCAGCACCCAGTCGCCGGTTGGCATTCCGGTGGCGCCAAAGTTTGCGCCGACCGATCCGGCGCCGTTGTGGCCCTTGCTGCTGGCGACGGACGCCCTTCCGCTGGCGAGTTCGACGCCTGCGGAAGACTATTTGGACGTGGAGAGCTCGCCAGAAGGAGAGGCGACGACCCTGGCGAGTACTACAGGAACTGCGACTACAGGAGCGACGACCAACGCGACAACTGAGGCAGCGAGCGAAGTGGAGCCTGCGACGAGCGCGACAACGGAAATCGCGAAAGATTTGGAGGCTGCGACCACTGCGACTACCACAACGGAGGCGGCGACCATTGTTCCGCCAGCGACCGAAGCGTCGTCGACTGTCGCGGACGGATTATGGTGGACCCAAATGCCGCAGATCGAGTTCACGACACCCGCCGCGATAACGACGGCGACGAGCAACACGGTAAGGGGGTGGCAATAAGTTTCCGCATCTGAATCCGGAATGAAGCTGATTTTCCAACTCCGGAACAATCCATAAATTCGTACAAACAACGCACAGATCGATCGGAGCCCCGTGGAGCAATCGCAACCGGTGACGCGTTCCGGACCATCATTGACGCACCCGCGTCGTCCCAAGCCCAAACGCATCTTCCGCACTTCGCTGCTGCGTCTGATCGCCTACCGCCAATCCGAGGGCTTTGCGCTGCCCTCTCGCCTCGACTTTCACCGAATGCGCGTGAGTTTCGGAGATTTTCAAAATTGCAAAAAAAATGATTTAAACCCAAACGAAATCGAACCGGGCGTTGCTTAACTTGCCAGATCGGACGCAATTTCCCAACAATGGCCAAAGAGAAGGGCGTCCGATCTGACAAGTTAAGCAACGGTGTGGCACGGTTCGGTTCCTCTCGGACGCAAAACTTTTTCGTAACCCGGAAATTTCGAAAAAATTTCCCCCTAAAGTTGCTTAGCGCCCGTCCGGAGCTGGCCCGCTCTTTGGAGTCCGCGGCCTGGCGACGCGCCAACTTCATGGCCATGCGTCACCGGATGGACGCATTTGGAAGGGCAACGACGCCGAAGACGCAGCAGACGACGACGGCGAAACTGAGGGGGACGACGAGCACGGAGAGGCCGAAGGGGACGGAGGACGGGCAGGGATTCGAACAAATGTGAGGAGAATGAAAAGTTAAGAACCCGGATAATTCGAACATTTCGTCCTAAACTCAATTATTGGCGAGATGAAACTGAGGGCCATTAAGGCGTGGAAATTTTAAAAAATCCATTAAGGCGTGGAAATTTAGGGATTTTCGAGAAAAGTGCAAATTTTGGGGGGTCATGATGGATTCAGACCCCCCAGAGATTAATGCAAATTTTGAGGGGTTAATTATGAATTTTAATGATCTAAGAACATCCTTTTTGACCCCTAAAGTCTCCCATTAGCGCAGCAATTTTTGGTTTGAACTCCACAAAAATTTGATCTTCAAAATGCCGATTTGGCCCAAATTTCCAAAAATGGAATTTTGGGGTCTTTGATTCGGATGATTTCATATTAATCGAAATTCGAGCTTAAATCATGAAAAATCTCAAAAAAATATATTCGATTCTTGTCCCTCATCAGCGAAGCTGAACTGAGCTGGCTGCTCGCCACTCGCTCGCCTCATCAGTCGCCGGTGGTGGTGAGCCCCTCCAGTCGCCCATCCTCCTCCGCCGCCGTTTTCCCCCAAATTTGGACAACTCGCGCGGCGCCGAGGGCCGGAATGGAGCTGGAGGCCCAGCTGAGCACGCCGGAGCCAAGCACGCGGGCAGGGGCCAGCAGGAGCAAAAGCGCAAAGGCAAAAGGGGGAGGGGAGAGTGATCAGAGATCAAAGATCAGGGAAGAGTATCGGAGACCAAAGATCAGTGTTCAGTGAAAGAAAATTATGGGATAGGAGAGGGAGAGTGATCAGAGATCAAAGATTAGGGGAAGAGTGATCAGCGATCAATGATCAATGAAAGAAAATTATGGGATAGAAGGGTGAGAGATCCGAGATCAAACAGTGATCGGAGATCAGAGCTCAAAGATCAGTGATCGGGAAATGATGGGATAGATGGGGAAGGCTGATTAATGGGCGGAGCACGGAAGACACTCACTAGTGATCAGCAGAAGGGATAAGTGATCTGATCCAAACGCACTCATTGATGAAGAGCATAGATCAATGAGCACCCGAGATGATCCCTATGTGGGTGATTGATGTCCACTGATCAGGTAGATCAAGAGTTTTGGAAGTTGTCAGTGATCAGATCGAAGGATCCTACTAATGTAGAGACAATCGCTTTGCAATGAGAGGACCGGAGGTCTTTTGGGAAATTGATCAGTGATCGGAAATTGATGGGATAGGTTGGGTGATTAATGGGCGGAACCAGGAAGGCACTCATCAATGATCAAAAAATCGCTAATCTGATCAAAAATCAATCAGTGAGGAGGCCACAGATTAAAAAGTAATCGAGGTGATCTATGTGTATGTGATCAGCGATAGGGCCGGAGGTCTTGATCAATGATCGGTATCGCGGGATTTTAGAGGTGATCTATGGTCTGGTTGAAGAATCCGTGATAATGATCAGATCGGGGGATCAGGGACCCAATCACGGGCCCAGTATAGAAACAAATTTGGTTAATACTCAATTTTGTTGTGCAAAAATCCATTTGTTTGATTTCCCAAATTTCAGAAAATCACCGCTCCTCCCCAGTCCGCGTTTGCCAACGAACTCATTTCCGTGTCCAACGAAGATGACGACTACGCCGACGCGGAACACACTTCCCCCGCGGACCCCGTCGTGCCCATACGCACCGCGGATACGCAAGTGAAGTTCCAGCCGGACAACGGGGAGCGGAAGGCCATAAGGGACCAGCAGCAGACGGCGGTGGACAACGACGTCGAGCGTCAGGCGTCAGCGCCCGGAACGCTGATCCGCTCAGCACCTGCGTCGCTAGCGTCGCCAGTCGATCATGCGTCAGAGTCGCTGGATAACCCACCGACGACCACTGCCAGCGTCGCGGCGAGCACTCGCAGTCGCTGGCTGCCGCACATTGTGCCCTTCGGCGGCAAGGCCCGGGCCAGCGGACGCACTGCACCGACGCGTGCGGCACGCCGCAAACACGCGGGCGAAACGAAAGTGCAGCAGCAGGCACGCGCAGGCGGCACAACGACACTGCAGCAGGTGGGCCGAGCGCCGCCGGGCACGCCCAACAGACACGGCGCAGGACAGGTGAAGAGATCATCCTGATCTGGATAATTCGATCGGATCATCCGGATCATTTTTGGTGGTCCGATCCTGATCCGGGGACCCCGATCAGATTGATCACTCGGGACTCTCATAGCCCGGCGGGACACAAATCCAATATCCCTAAATCGGAATCAGCGCTTCATTCGGCGGGACGAGAGGGGAAGGGGGGGGGGTACAGAACCGAGTCCGGGGAATATTGAGTTTTAGCATATTGAGGGGGAGAAGGGGGAAAAGTTTCCGGATCCCCTAGAGAGTGGGGACGAGGATGTGTAGATTTCGATCGGATTGATTACTCGGGACTCTCATAGCCCGGAAGAACCCCTCCCAGAGACCGACTGATCGGGCCCGGAAAGCTGGAGGATGAGGAGCCTTGATTTTTGGCCGCCCTTTAGACGGCCAAAAACATTAGACAATGGGGTCCCGAAATCCCTGGCTACGTTGGGGAGATATCCGAGATAAATCATTTTTGATGATCTGATCCTGATCTGGAGATTCCGATCAGATCATTTTTGGCGTTCTGATCCCGATCTTCCCCACCCCCTCAGAATGCCATTTTGCCCCTCAAATTGGTGCCAAAATCGGCCGCCGCCACCAGCAGAACCCAAAGTCCGCCGCCATTGGCACCGGTGGACAAGTCCGGCGGCTACCGGGGCAAAGTGCTGATGCTGGCGGCACAGAGGAGGAAAATGATCGCCCAACAGCAAAGGACGCCGATCGGGGCAGGAACCAAGGTCAACAGCAAGGGGGCCTAATGGATTTTTTGGCCAAATTTTTATCATTTTTCGATGGAATTTCGAAATGTAAAGGGAAAATTTAAAAAAAGGGTTAAAAAATCATTTGCACTGAAATGGAACTGAACCGGCTTGCTTAGCCCAGATAAGCCATTATGCAAAGGGAAAGTGTCAGTAGCGTATTTATGGGGGGGGGGCTGCGGCCCCCCATGGCCAAAAAATTTGAAAAAAAAGAAGGAAAAAGAGAGAGAAAATGATCGAATTTCTTAAGAAAGAGGTATAAATTTTTCAAAATTTCTCCGGCGGCCCCTAGGCACCTCTAGAACAGTGAAATTTCTTTGAAAAAACTTGCTATTTTTTTCAGCCACCCCCTATGGGTAGGAAAAAATTGAATTTTTCCCCCAAAAAATTGAATTTTTCATACATCAGCCCCCCCCCATGGCAAAATCCTGGTTATGCCATTTGAAAATGTCCGATCTGGCAAGTTACGCAACAGTGGCTTTTGCTTAAGGGTTCGATTCCGCCCTGGTGAAAAAAATATTTCTCGAATATTTGGTCTTAAAAATTTCAAAGGTTAGAATGTAGCGAAGTTGTAAAAAATGTTTTAGCTCCCAAAGCCCCTCCTGTCGCTGTCCTCTTCCATCCGGCGCTCGCCGGTCAGAAACTCGCCATTGGCACCTCCACAGAACTCGCTGCTCTCTATGGTCGCCGGAGGGTCTGTGCTCGCTATAGCAGGCCCGTAGCCGGGGGGGGGGG
>LDKF01000835.1:24500-43027 GCA_001026735.1 Rotylenchulus reniformis | reverse complement strand
GTGGGAGTGGTGGCACTGCAAAGCTCGAGAGTGGGGAGTGGTGGCACTGCAAAGCTCGAGAGGGGGAGTGGTGGCACTGCAAAGGTAAAGACCGCAAAGGCGGCAAACCTTTGAACTGCAAGTGCGGGAAGGGGATACTGTAGGGTAGTGCGAGAAAAATTTGCAAATGGAGGGAAAGGGAAAAACCAAGTATTTTCTGACTAAAGTAAGTGATTTCTGACCATTGAGAACCAAGTATTTTCTGACCGGGAAAACCAAGTATTTTCTGACCATTGAGAACCATGACATTTCTGACCAAAAAGTAAGTGGTTTTGGACACGAGATGGGGGTTGGGAGGAAATGAAAAATAACTGATTATTTGACAATTATATAACAAAAATTAATAATTATTTAACAATTATTTGACAAAAATTAATAGTAATTTAACAATTATTTAACAATTATTTTACAAAAACGTAAAAAAACATGAAAAATACGCGGGACGCGTGTGTGTTACACATGGGTTGATACCCATGCGTGTGTTACACGAGATGGGGTGGTGTGTGTAATACATGGGCTCTTGCTTCCAAGAACGCGAAGCTTCTTGGAGGTCAAAGACCTATGCATGTGTTACACAATTTTTTGGGAAGGGACCTGTGTTACACGAACACTTTGAAGATTTACCGCCAAAGCAAGGATTGAGATTTTCGGAAAAATGTTCTGACTGAAAATACAGAACCCTTCTCGAAAATCTCACCGTGCTCTTGACGGCCTTTGCCGCCAGGAACGCGAAGCTTCCTGGAGTATTGATGAATAATAATATTATAGAAAAAATAATAAAAATAAATAAATAAATAATTCAAAAAATAAAATAATCGGGAAAATCGGGGGACTTTGGGGATGCAAAAGACTTTGCACTTTTCCGACGAAGGAGGGGGGAGATCCATCGATTGATCTTTGCGCAAATTCTTTCGGAGGATGGAAGGAGAGGGAGAAGGAAGGGAGAGAGAATGAAAAGGGAGGAGAGATAAGGAGAGAAAGAGAGGAAGGGTAGAGAGGGGGGAGGGAAGCCATTGGATGCCATTGAAGGTTGGCACTTTGCGCCGAAAGTCGCGCGGCACCGGCTGTGGAATACAGCTGTGACAGAGAGCACGATTGCCTATGGCACCCGGGGTGAGGAGTGTCTGCCCTTCCCTCGTGCCAGTCTGATGCGACAGCTGGCACGGTGGGGGAGGGGCGGGTAGAGAAAGAGAAGGGGCAGACACTAACCGGTTGGCAAGTGCCGTGGCATTCCCCCTCCTCGGCACCCGAGGAAGCTTCGCGTTCATCGGGCTCCGCGGGGAAGGGGACAATGCCCGATCGGGGCAAAAAACAACAGATGGTGGATGGGAGGAGGGGAAAGTCCATTGTCCTTGGACGGAGGGGATGGATGGGGAGAGGGACGGAGGGGAAGGGAAGGCATTGATTAATGACTTTCGGGGAAGGGGGACAAACTTTGCAAATTTTGCAAGTTTTGGATTGGAAAAGGAAAGGGATGGAATTTTGGATGGAAATGCAAAGAAAAATGGAAGGGAGAATTTTTAGATCGAAAATATTAATAAAAGATTTTTACAAATTTGGGAAAAGAGAAAGGGACAATTGACTTAGAAATCTGTTTTTGGGAAAGAGAAAAGGGATGGAATTTGGATGGAAATGTAAAGAAAAAGGGAAGGGAGAATTTTTGGATCGAAAAATATTAATAAAAGATTTTACGAATTTGGAAAAAGAGAAAGGGAAATTGACTTAGTATTCTGAATATATTGGGAAGAGAAAGGGAAGGAAAAATGATTTAGAATTTTGACTTAGTAAATTTGAAGAAAAAGGTGAAAAGAATGGGATAGAGAATTGGAATATTATTAATAAAAATGAAAAGATGAAAATTGGGGAAAATAGAAAGTGACAGATCACGCCGCGTTACACCTCTTAGGCCCTCTGTAAGGCCTAAGGGATGGGACAAAATAACAAAATAATACAAAAATGGGAGAGGAAGAAAAAGGGAAACTATTTTGCTCAAAAAGAGCAAAATGCGATGGAATCATCGATTCCGTTTTCCGCCAAAACAAAGTGACGAAGGGGAGGATGGAAGTGGGATGGATCGGCGGCGGGACCTTTTGCCTTTGGGCAAAAGGGAACAAAGAGCGCGGCGGGGTGGATGCGTCGGAGAAGGAAGATGGAAAGATCGCAAAATGCGATCTTTTACGGAATGGGAAGAAAGAATTGGAAAGAATTCGGGGAATTAATTTGGAGGAAAAACTGAGTGGAATCGATCAAGATTTTAGGAGAAAATAATAAAGAAAATTAGAATTTTTGGAGATTTTTTAGGAAAAAATCAGAAAAATTGACCTGGTTAGAGAAATGTGAGAGAGTACACTGAGGGGTACTGTAACTGCACTGGAGAATGGTTGAAAGAGGGCGAGGCGGGCCCCAGTTGGCCACCAAGTCTCGACACAAGGCAGTGAAAGCGGAGGAGGAGAATTTAGTCACCGGCGAGAAAGATGACGAAGACGAATCAGATGACTCCTTTAATTCCGCGGTCTAAGCAGAATTGACAAATCGATGATTTTCGAGAAAAAATTGCGAATTTTTTCAATCATTTTATTCTCTCCAAAAATCTCAATTTGCAAATTCATTTTTAAAATCTCAATTTTCTATTTTATTGTTTCATCAGTAAAATCGCAAAATTTCATTTACGTGGTTTGCCAATCATCATAATTTTTATTCAATTTCCATTTGACCCTCAAATTCATTTTAAAGAAAGACAATGGATGAATTTTTATTTATTCTCCAATCATTCAATAAAAATAAAATTAATAAAAATTTTAAAATCATTAAAAATACATTTTCAATAAAAATAATGAAAAAAGTAAATTTCAATCAGCCAAATTCTCATTCGAAAAATAAATGGTTTCTCGTGGATTTTTTGCTCGCAACGAATCATCCTCTTCTTGATACACTTCGATTTCGATTCTCGGGCCGCGCAATACACTCTGCCGAACCGAAGATGGGGAGGAGGCGGCGGCGGCGGGAAATTCGGCATTTTTGGGGCTATTTGCTAAAAAATATATTTTAAAAAAATCAAAAAAAAATAAAAATACAGTAGGAAAATAACTGGAATCCGAAGAGAAAGATGAATCATCTAATGGAATGTTTTCGAACGGTTTGGATTTTTTGGTACATCCGGTGCCAAAAAATTGGACCTTCTCAATCCTGGTGGATTGATGATTGGCTACAAAAATGAAAAATAATAAAAATTGAAAAAAAATATTTTATCACCATTTCTATATTTTCCCACCACTGCAATTTTCGCCAATAGCCTTGGCTAACCACAACAGGAAAAAACACTGAAAAGCATTGAAAAAAATGATTGGAAAAAAATCGATGGGGAAGGAAAAGGTGATCAAGGAAGGGGGTGGAGGCCTCGTCGAAAAATCATCTTTTGATTTTAATCATGCATTTTCTGATAATAAATAAAAATAATAAAAATACATTCATGTGAATTTAGGATCATGGGTTTCAAAAATGGGAATTTAAAAAATAAATTGCTCAGATTGGATTGGGAAAAATGGGAAAAGGATCAAAGAGCCGATGGCTGAGAGGGGCGAAATTCCCCAAAAAGTAATCGATTTCACCGCGCAAATGCTCCAAAAACACGGCCTTGGTCTTGTCTCGCAAATTGACCCCTCCCTCCTCAATCACACGGTAATTCGATTCGGGATCCGGAGAATAGGTGCCATTGACCTTGAAAAATCAAAAAATGGAAAAAATCATAAAAAGATCCACCTGAATTTCGTAGATGTTTTTTTTTTGCACAATCGTCATTCGGTACGGGAACATTCCACTCAGAATCCGGGCCTTTTCTGGTTGATCCAAATTTGGGCAAATCAAATTTGCAGACGGGATCTGCAAGAAAATTGGGTAATCCAATGTGCTAAAAAAATATAAAAATTGAGAAAAAATAAAAAATATTTTACAAAGTCTTGATGACTCTGAAACCATATTTTACGGCCATGTTTGTCAGCTCCTTTTGAATGTCGTCGTCGTAAATCGAATACCCCGGAAATCCCTAAAAATAAATCTGAAAAATCCAAAAAATGATGAAAATTGAATCAAAAATGCTAAAATTTTATATTTTCAAAATATTTCAGAAAAAACATTTTTGGAAAAAATGTTTTGAATATTTTCTCAATAATTCCTTCCCTTTCTCCTCTTCCCCCACCTCTCTCTTTGCTCCTTCCGATCCCTTCTTTGGCGGCGGCTGTCCTCCGGCTGGCGGCGGAGGAGGATACTGTACTTGTGGTTGCGTCATCGGGCGAATGCGGCGGTTCGGCTGATGGCGGCGATTGACCCGGTGAAGACGAGAACAGCGTCACCTTTGAGCGCTTTGATCTGAATGCCAGCGGCCCTGGAAGCAACGAACCATCGAGAATCTCGAAAAATGATCTGAAATGAAAAAATTAAAAACGAGAAAAATGTTTGAAAAATAAATTTTTTATGAGACCAAAAAACTCTGGAAATGGATTTGGCACCAAGTGCCAAAATCAGATGGCACTTGGTATGAAAGGGTAATTAATCAACTGTAAATTTTGCAGCCATAGTTGGACGACGGGGGTGGATAGCTCATTGTCCACCTCATTCTTCTAACTGCGAATTTTCGCAGCAAAAACAACAGCTGGCAACAGCTGGACAGAGGGGAGGGAAAGTTGAGGGATGATTAATTGCTTCAAAGTGAGGTGGAAATTGGAGAGGGCTGCACAGCGGGAGATCGGGAACAACAGGGGAGGGGGAACGGCGGCGGAGGGGCGAGGGAGGGGGCGAGGGAGGGGGCGAGGGAGAGGGCGAGGGAAGGGGCGAGGGAGGGGAAGGGGCGAANGTGTGGGAGGGGAACGGCGAGGGGATGGGGAGACTGGCACTTGTTCATTATTGGCATTTTGGGAAGGACCACAGGTCCGTAAAAATTTCCAAGTTCCGTACCCCCTCCCATTTTCAGATCAAAATTTAATAAAATGCCTTTTCCGTACGAGGAAATTATGGCTCTCCCAGCGGACATGGATCCCGAAGAGCGAGAAGCTCGTGAAAATGCACTCATCGGGATGCATAGAACCCCCTCCCCGCCTCCAGCCCGAGACTACTCGCCAATATTTTTTGATCGGGAGCAGACTCCCGATCCGGTGGTGGGTAAATTTGCGGTAAAATGGAATTTTTTTTGCAAAAAATGGGATCAAGGACATTTTTTAGGAGGGGTGACTGACCCAAAAACTGATCGCTAATTCCCTCATCTTTTCAGCGGCGACGCCCTCTCGTTTTGCCTGTGTACAGAGGCAATGGGCGCAAAGCAGTAGAGCCGATCAGTGAAGAGCAATGGGACCTGGATCCCGAATTGCTCGTTGGACCGCAGTGGAAATGCCTGCAATTGACCCAAATTTTGCCGGGTCAATTCAAAGGTGGGTGAATTTTGCTCAAAATGAGCATTTAGCCTAAAAGGCAAAAATTTGAATTAAAAAAAATTGATGAAAAATTCCATCAAAAATTCAATAAATTTTCCATTTCCCATTGATTGAATAATCCGATTTGTTTATTTTCCATTCCCCGCAAAATTTCGTTTCTATTCAATCCGAATCTCACTTCATTTCTCTCTCAATCTCTCTCAAAAAATTCAATAAAATTAAATAACAAAAAATTCAAAATAGCCTAATTCTATAAAAAAAATATTCAAAATATTTTTAAAATAATTCACAGAAAGAATCAAAATATTTTTCATAAAAATCTCATTCATTTCCCTCCAATTCCTCCAAAAATGTTTGTTTTCCATTCGCTCTGCCTTTAGGCATTGAGCTCCTTCCCTTTGCTCTCAGCAGCGCACCCTCCCTCCATTCCACGAGGGTGTGACCGCAAAGGAACCGATTGTTCCTTCAAGGTCGCCGCCTTTCCGCCGAATAAATGTGATAATTGCGCAATTGTCACCCCATTTTCATTCCCTCGGGGAAGAGCACCGATCGCCGGCTGAACGACTCTTCGAAATGCTCCAAAAAATCGACCAATCGAACAAGAAGAAGAACCGGCGAGCACTGATCGAGGAGCCCTTTTCCGTGGACCTCAACATCATCGAGCTGAAGCCGCTCACCAACAAACAAAAATACGCCGGAGCGGGCCGAAAACGCACCAATCCTGTGCGTCCAAACAACGTCTACCCAGGGGCACTCTTGAACATGCCGACTGTGGGCGATAGCTACTGCCTCTTCCGATCTGTTGTCCTACTCGTGCAAAGAGAATTAAAGAATTCGAAGGATTTCAACAATTACAAAAGATTTCCAAATGGGCAATTACTGCGTGACGTTGATGCACTTCTCAATTCTACCGGCATCGATCCAGCGCGACAGCTCTATTCTATCAAGGATTTTGGGGATCGAATCCAGGTTGGATTATTTTTGCATCAAAAATACATTTCCTCACCATTTACAGAACTTTCTGACCCAAAATTGGCCTAGGAAATTTCGTCTTTATGGTTTTACCGCCGATCAAACAGATCACAAACCATTTTACCGGGGACCGGTGGATGCCTATGAATGCCCCATTTCCGTGTACTATTGGGGCGAGCAAGAGGACTATATGCCTTGCTTGAATCCGGGATTGCTTTTTCAAGCGGATTCAAAATATTGTTTTGTGGTAAAAAATTAAAAAATTATTCACAAAATAATCGACAAATTTAGTGTGAAAGACACTACCACCGAAATTCAAAGCACAAGAACACCTGCAAAGCCAAGTGTCAAAAATGCCAAAGGTAGGAAAATCCGGGGAAAAAATCAATAATATCCAATTCTTTCAGGGTTGGACCCATGCACCCATGCCGGGAAGAGGCAGATTTTTACCAAAAATGCAAGGAATGTCACAAGACATTCAAAAATAGAGGGTAAAATTAAATAAAAATATAATTAAAAAATCATTTTTTCGATTTTCAGTTGTTACCATCACCATCTCACCCCTTTTCGAGATGGGCAAAAGACGGTCTGCCAAAAGAACAAGCAGTGCCAGGAATGCGGAGTGTGCTACACATTAGCGGTAATTTTGAATATATTTCCACCAAAAATTCATTTTTTGCATAATTTTTTCAGAATCAATCCCGCGAAGGACATGTTTGCGGGCGGGTCTACTGTAGGCACTGCGGTGCGTTCCACGCCCGCAATGGATACTGTAGCATGAAATTCCATCAGACGAAGGAGAAGCCGAAAAGATACATTGGGTATGTTTTTGGCAAAATAACCAATTATTTTCATTAAAATATTTATTGAATTTTTTCAGATATGACTTTGAATGTCAAACCAAGGACCAGCCGGACCCGCACCTCCAGCGATTTGTGCATCGGGTAAAATAATTTTTACTGAAAAAATCAAATTTTTGATTAAAAAATTCCATGATTTTTAGGCAAATTTCTGCTGGGCTACTGTATTTTGCAGCAAGTGTGTGGATGATGGACGATGGAAGCGGGAATTCAACAATGATGAATGGTGCGAGATTTGCGGTTTTCACCGCAATTTTGCCTTCTCGGAGTTCGAAATTGCTCCCGAGTTGATGCCATCTGTACACGTGCCGGTGGCGGATGAAGCGCTCTTGGCCAATGCTTTTACAGACTGGCTCTTGGAGTTTGAAAAGAAGAAATTCACCTATCTGAATGAGGACGATCCCCGCAGGCAATTCTGCCCACTTTTCGGCAGAGAAGAAGAAGCAGAAGATCAGGAAGGAGGAGAAGCACCGGATGCTGATCAGCTCCATCCTGGAGTGGCGGAAGAGGACGAACTGTACCAGGAATACGGCATCCACATGTCCCCAAGGCGAGGGGAACATTTCAATGAAGACGACGAAGACAATGAAGAAGCAGCCGAAGGCAATGGAGAGGAAGAAGAAGCAATGGAAGGCAAATCTGTACCAAGGCAACAACGACGAAAAAAGAAAGGCAAAAAGCTTACAAATTGGGAGACGACAGTGTATGCACACTGTGCAGGACGGTGGGTGAAAAAATGGATTTTTGATGAAAATCCCGCTAATTTTCAGGTATGACAGCATTTTCATTTTTGCGGCATTGATCGAAAAGGGGAATTTGACTCCAAAGCTGATCAGACAGCACAATCGACTGCTGGAAATGCGTGTTTTCAAAAGGGGATTGACAACGAATCTGATCTTCAAGGATTCGTAAGTGAATTTTAATTGATTAAATTTTCATTGAAAATGCATTTTTCTGAAAAAATTGAGAAAAATTGGGATTTTTCCTACAGCTATAGCATCATTCCCCTGCCGATTAGCCGCTTTGTGTCCAGCTTTGGACTGCAGATTCCCGGCACAGCCGGGAAGCTGTACTTCCCACACGAGTTCAATCAGCGTGCATTCTACACGCTCATCAACCAAGGACCACCGCCGGTGGACTACTACGCACCAAATTCCATGAAGCCAGCGATGAGAAAGGCATTCCTCGAGTGGCACGCGGCAGAGAGGAGGAAGGGGGAGCGGTGGGTACTCAAAGACAAATTGGTGGAGTACTGTAGAACGGGTAAGAATGGGGAAAATGGATCAAAATGCAAATTTTTCCAATTTTCAGACGTAGAAATTCTGCTGCATGGGCTCGTCTCCATGATCCAGCTCTTCCGGAGGGCGACGACCATTGGGGACATCACCAAAACGATCCCACGGATCGACGAGGATGGCCGTGAGGATTGGGAAAATGCAACGCGGATCACCGAAGTAGACCGCGGCATTGACATTACTGACTATTTGACGGTGGGTTTTTTGACAATTATTGATCAATTTTTGACCAAAATTTGCAGTTGCCCTCCGCGTGTGTGGCCTTTTTCCTCAAAACTTTGCAGTGGAGATCACACCATCCCTGCTACAAATACCAGAAAATAGCCATCACACCGCACATGGGCTATGAGCGGAAGCTGGGGAAGTGAGTGCAAAATGTATAAAAATCATGAAAATAAAAAAAAATAAAAAAAAAAGATTAAAAATCAGAAAATATGCAAATTTTCCAAAATTTCAGGTCTTCGCAGATCGCTCGCTGTTACATCAAGTGGCTGATGCACAGGCACGCAGAGGACAATCCGGAAGAACCACGGCTGGTCATCCAGTACTGGGATTCCCCGGAGGGGGAGATGCGGCTTTGCAATGGCCGCTATGCAGTGGACGGATTCATCCGGAGACCGGGGCACCCTCGCGGAGACAAGGCGGTGGAGGTCTTCGGGTGTTACTGGGTAAGCCGGATTTTGTAAAAATTCGTCAACTTTCATGAAATTTTGATGAAAATGCATAAAAATCCCTCTCTCCTTGCAGCATGCGTGCCCGCAATGCCACCCGGACCCAGAAGAGGTGCTGATCAAGGACCAAACCGCAAGGATGATCCGCGAGAAGAACCAGAAGCGGCTGGATGCCATCCGCCAGGAATGCGAGGTGGAGGTGATCTGGGAGCACCAGATCACCCAGGCCATGGAGGAGGATTGGGAGATGGCCGACTTTTTCGCTGCCGAGCCGAATGTTGGGCCTCTCGACTACCGGGAGGCCTTTTTTGGTGGAAGGCAAGCTTGGAAAAAAATCAGAAAAAATCAATAAATTTTCCCAATTTTAGGACAGGGCCGGAGGTGATGAACTGCCAGGCCAGTGAGATCAATCGATTGGCCGAGAAAGAAGGGATTCCAAGGCGCCGAGTGATCAAGATGAAGGATTTCTGTTCGGTAAATTTCCTAATTGCATTTTCTGATGAAAATTGATTAAAAATCCATTTCAGCAATACCCATTCGTGTTGTACACCACGCGGTTCCCGATCACGCATCCAACTGTAAAGAAATGGGAGCCAATGATAGAGGTGAATTGGGAGAAGCCGGAGCAAATGTTGGATCCGGACAGGGGCACGTTGCTTGATTCGCCCTTCGGGCAAAGCTGCCAAGAGCGCAAGTGGTCGACCTGGCTGGAATGGCCGAACTGCTCGACAATCGTCAAATTGACGTCGACATGTTCGAGCCATTGAGTGCGGAGAAGTGGCTGGTGTGCTACACCAGCCGTGATCAGGCCGTGGTGGAGCATAGCACGCATAACCCAATAATTGCACTTTGGTGGGTTTTTGCAAAAAATTGGAAAATAATTATAAAATAATTGCAAAAAATTGTGAAATAATTGTTAAAAATGCTTAAAAATAATCAAAAAATCTATTTCCAGGACGACTTCGGCTGCAAGGTGCCATCTCCTGCGTCACATGCAGGGGATCTACAGTGACATGGTGCGTACGGCAGAGGCGGATCCAGCACCTCTTCCACGTGACATTCGTCCGCCACCGGAATTCCGTCGCAGGGATACAAAATTATGTTATTATGATACGGTAAGAAAATGATGTAAAAAATATTTTTGAATAAAAATCCATTTTTCAGGATTCTCTCGTCTACACCTACGACGAGAAATACGGCGACCCTCTCCCAACTGGTGAACAGTTGGGTGAACTGACAGAAGAATGGCCGAATCATCGGATCAATTCCATTTGGACGAGTAAGTGAAAATATCAAAAATAGTAATAAATTATTTTAAAAAAATAATTTTTGGAATTTAATCCTATAAAAATTTCATTTTCAGATGGGCCGAAGATCTATCTGTTGGAACTCTTGGACCTGATGAGCGGCGAAGAGCAGAGTGAAATGAAGGTGAGATCAGTGACGCTGGATCACGAGACAACAGGCAAGATAAGCGCCGAGCGATTCAAGGCCATGTCTAAGAAGGTGGCGGAAGGAGGCCATGACTCCATCAAGGTCAACAAAAATGTAAATTTCGTGATCTCAAAGAACAAGAAAGAAATAGCATCGGTGCCTATGGAGAAAACTGTATCTCCCTCTATTAACAAAGGGGTGCTCACCGGGCAAAATATTGTACCCTTCGGGTATTCAAAATGTTTCCATTGTGATGAGAAGGGTTTCTCATATTGTATTTGTCTAGACCGCACCAGAAGACCCAAAATTATTGTACCCGATCAAGAAGATTTGTACCTACCATTCCATCCTAATGAATTTCCCGATTTTCTCCGCAAATGGAAATCAAGAAAATTGTATTTTTGATCAAAATCCAATGCAATTTTTGTATAATTATTTCTCTATCTTTTTCTGCAATAATTCACTATTTATTCTGCAATAATTCATTAATAATTCGATAATAATTCAACAATTATTCACCATTTCTTTTCATCGATTATTTGGAAAAAATAAAAAAATGAAAAAAATATTTTTGAAAAAATGGGGAAGGGAAGGGGAAAGAGGGATGGGGAAAATGCAAGTGCCGAAGGGAAGAGAAGGGAAGTGGACAAGCAAAATGCAGTGCCGGAGGGAGGGAGAGGGAGGGAAGCAACAAAATGCAGTGGCAGAGGGATGGAAGGGAAGGGGTGGCTAGGTGACGATCACGTGCATTTCCGGTGGCGGATCAGCTTTGATCACCTCTGCATTCTTTTCTTCTCCATCCTTCACCTCTTCTTCCTCCTTTGCATTTTCTTCTCGGATCGGCGGGATCATCGGCGATGGACTCTTCATGATCGGACCGCATTTTCGGGACTTTGGTGGAGGTGGGGAGAGACTGCGGCCGAAAACGTAGTTTCCCGGCAATGGCTTTGCAATGATGATGCCCGTGAAATTTGGGATGGGCACCACTGCAGGATCCTCCATCACCAATGGGATGGGTACGGTTTTGTAACGGGTACTGTAAGGAAGGAGAAATGCAAATTTCCATTAGGCTAGGGGATCGCTTACCGCACTAGAACCACGGCGCCATTTTCGATCTGTTTCTCCGCATCCTGATCAAATCTAATGAAAAATGGGCTGTGCAGACGAGGGCTCTTGATCTTCATGCCCTTTGCATTCACTTCCTCGAGATCGAACTGAAAATGCTTATTTTTCAATTATTTGCAAATTTTTGGAAATTTGCAAAACCTGTATTTCTCGGCTATGACAGGTTTGGCAAGGGCCCTGTTGGTCCCAATGCAACAGCCTGGTTGCAGTCAGCCGGTGACTGTCGATGGCCAAGCCCTTGGCGAAGACCGCAAATTCCATCTCTGGCTTCGGTGGTGGTGGTTTCTTCGGCTTGGTGTGACAGCGAGGAGCCATAATTGTATTGGTGAAGCAAAATGATTGTGGTGAGAAGCAGGAGAGCAGCGAATGCGAGAAGGAAGCGCTCAGATCCAAAGGCTGTATGCAGTGGATTGGGAGGAGGTGGAGGGACCTGCGATCTGGAAGCTGGATGCAGCTGGTGTGTGTCCGACTGCAATGAGGGTGGGAGAGGTGTGTGCACTGCTCCCTGCAGTGTTTGGCGCCTCGTGGTCGTCGTCTTGGACCAGAGTCAAGAGCTCTGCAAAGGGAAGGAGGGGGTTGGACCCATGCAGTGAGAGGGGAGGAAGGATCGGGATCCTTGCAAGGGAGGGTGGAGGGATTGGGAACACTGCAAAGAGAGGTGAAGGGATCGAGATCAGTGCAAAGAGAGAGACCAGGAAGGGTAGGGACCAATGCAAAGAGAGGTGATGAGGGATCAGACCATTTGCAAAGGAGAGAGAGGTGGGTAGAAGCACTTACCCAATGGGTAGAGTTTCACACCAGATCGGGTGGGTAACAGCTCACAGGCACAAGGGAGGCCTGGGTAGACGAGCACGATCCCGTGTCGAATGTAGAAGTGTTGGGGCACTGTAATACCTGTAAAATAATTGTCAAATAATTGTCAAATAATTGTCAAATAATTGTTAAATAATTATTAAAAATTGCTAAATAATTGTTAAAAAACCATTATTTTTTGTAAAATAATTATTAAAAATACCAAGAAAACCGTTGTAAGCGAGTGTACTGGCCGCTCCCTTCTCGCTCAGGCGTCCGATCAAGAACTCTTTGTAGTTTCCGCCTCTGTCCGGGTACAGGGTACGCACCTTCCGGCCTTGGAGGTGCTGAGTGACCAAGTGATGGATGGTGGGATGCGTAAAAAGCTTGGTTAGGCGCTTCTCAGAGCAGTTCAGGTGTTCAGCTATCACTCTAATCAGTGATTCAGGCATGAAGCGGCTGGCGGCTAATCAAAGGAGGGATTGATGACGTCATAGCCTAGAAGGGAGGGGTTAGCCTAAAGGTGGAGTGGGAGGAGCCTATTCAGGCGCCAAAATCTGGATTTGAATCTCTGGGAGGGGGAGGATGGCGTCGTCTGGAGGTCCCTGCGAGCGCAGGCACCCCGCTGCGCGGGCACGCCCGCCTCAAGGTCATCAGTGGATGCCGGAGTGGGCGGAGCCTATTTTGGCGGGAAAGTGGGGTTTGAATTTTTTCTGCTGGGGCTAACGGCCTTTCTTGGCTTTTCGGAGGCCTGTCTGGAGGTCCCTGCGGGCGCAGAGGGAAGGGAATCCGGAGTAGGTGGAGCCTATTTTGGCGGGAAAAGAGGGATTTGAATCCCAGACGGCGTCCTTTTTGGATTTTACTTCATTTAAGGACCTCTATAGAGGTCGACCATTTTCTCTGCTTCTCTACCCACTCTCTCCTTTTCAACACACTCTCTCACTTTCTAACAATCTCGCTCTTTCCCATACTCTCTCGTCAAAGGGAAGGGAAAGCCGGAGTGGGCGTGGCCTATTCGGCGGCATTGTGCAATAGGCCAGCCTATCACCCACCCCTTTACCCCATTCATTCTTTGATCCATACCGCTATTGATTGATCTCTATCTCTCTCCTTTCATCACACTCTCTCTCTTCTCTCTGTCTCTCTCGCTTTCCCAAACTCTCCCCTTTTCATCATGGCCGACTTTTTCTCTGCTTCTCTACCCTCTCTCGCTTCAATACACTCTCTCGCTGTTCTCTAACACTCTCTCCCTTTCCCACACTCGCTCCCCAAAAATCAATAAAATAATGATTTAATTAATAATTAATTCCAGTTTTTTCTAGATTAATTTTTCATGGCACCGCCGAGCATCAACAAAAATGGAGGAAAGCCAGCTGAACCAGGATTCGTTGGTTTTGGAGGACGAGCTGGTGTATTCGGACCATACTACCCCATCACCCATGCACCCCTTCACGTCAATGGAGGAGGAACTGTTGCTCAACCGAACGGATCAAGCAGTGGAGGACAGCTTGAAAAGCTCGCCGAAATCGTCGATGGCGTTGGAGGAGCCAAAAAGGACGGAGTGGAGCCTGGACCTGAACCGGTTCCTGTTACCGGACAGCACCAACCTGATGCACTCGGACAACACGGTGGTGCTAAGGGGTCTCCAGCTGACGGAGCAGCCGCAGGTGGAGGTGACCATCCGATGCCAGTCAAGCGCAAGTACAACAGTCGAGCGAAGCTCTGGGATGGAACCAATGCAAAGCAGCAGCGCAAGCGCAAGGCCGATGAGCAGATCATCGTCATCGACGTCGACGAGTCGAAGAAGGGAGGGAAGCCAACCACCAAGCTGGCGGCACCACCGCTGGCACCCTCTGCCATTCCTGCAACAATCGCAGTGGCAACAGCGCAGAAGAAACCGCGACTATTGGAGAAGAGCACGCCAAAGACCAAGCAGGACCTTCCACCACAGAGAGGTTGGCAAGGGATGGGAATGCATTTTCAGCCAAAAATGCTCTCCACCCATGCCTTCAGCCGTTCTGGTGGAACTGAACAAGGTGACGGAAGCACCAAAGGAACAAGAGGTGCCGAAAGCTAAACCTTCCATCAAGCAGCTGTTCGATCTGATGAAGAAGGACATTCAGAACTTCTACTGGAAGATGATCATCCCGCAGGTGATTGTTTACAGTCCCGACGAGGCATGGCCTCGCCGGATCGCCATCCAAAATTGGGTGGGAACAATGATGTACCAACTGCTTCAGCCAACAGTGATGTGCAACTCTTGCCGCACGGAGAATGCCAAGTGGAGCCAGGACCGCTTCCTGTTCGACAACGAGGGTTTTTTGCATTTCTCGCAAAAATTCTGCCCTCTCTGCATTTGGAGCAACATGTATTGCGCGGACGGCATTCTACACATGCGAGAAGAGGAGCGCAAAGCCTCATACCACCGCTTCCATGCTCTTCAGAAAGCCAAGAAGGTCGGAGGGCCTCAATGAGAAGGAAGGAGGGAAACGATCAGTGATCGAAGCTATTTTTTGCTAAAAATCGTCCAAAAATCCCTTGGCTGTCTATTAATGACTTTAAATTCCTTCTATATAATTAAATATTTTTCGACATTTTTATTCATTATTCAAAGAAAGATTATTTTTACCGATTTTATTGAGATGGTCCCTTTCTTGCAAAAGCTAGCTGCTTTTGTAAGCTATGACGTCATCAGTGCTCATACGAGCAGGTTGTTTTGCCCATGGGCCTATCCATCAACACCTCTGGTGTTAGACAGTAGACACTTGCAAAGAGAAAGAGGAGGGGTGATGACGTCATCAATCGATGACTTGACATCGGTATGACCTGCAGTAGCACCTCTGGTGCCAGACACTCACAAAGAGAGTAAAGGCAGACATTGTCCACGTGATAGGCACTTGGACGGTCCCTCAGTTCTGCAAGCTGGCATCCCAGGTGCCAGACACTTGCAGAGAGAGAGGAGTGATGAAGTCGTCAATCGATGACTTGGCATCGGTTTGACCTGCAGTAGGCACCTCTGGTGCCATACACTCGCAAGGAGAGTGAAGGCAGACACTGTCCGCGTGATAAACACGTGGACCAGAGGGCTATAAAAAGCCGATCAGAGCCGATCTGTTGTTCATTCTTGCAAGCGAGAGAGAGTCCGTAAGGGTTAGGCCTCTCTCTCACTGCATTAATATTAAAAAATATTAATTAATTAGGACGGTCCCTCAAAAAATATTTAATTAGGACGGTCACTCAAAAAGTATCTATTTTATTGAGACGATCCCTTGGTTCTGTCAATTGGCACCCCTGGTGCCAGACACTTGCAAAGAGAGGTGAGGAGTGGTGACGTCATCAATCGATGATTTGGACTGCAGTAGGCACCTCTGGTGAAATACACTCGCAAGGAGAGTGAAGACAGACACTGTCCACGTGATAGGCATGTGGACCAGTGGGTATAAAACCGCTCATAGCCTATCCACTAACCATTCTTGCATCGGAGAGACTCTGTAAGGGTTAGGTCTCTCTCACTGCATTCCTTTATTATTAATAAAAAAATATTAATTAATTAGGAAGGTCCCTCAAAAAATATTTAATTAAATAAGACGGTCCCTCAAAAACCTTATTTTTGGATTTTATTGAGACGTTCCCTCGGTTCTGCCATACAACACCTCTATTGCCAGACACTCGCAAAGAGAGGTAAAAGGGTGATGACGTCATCAATCGATGACTTGCTCTGCAAGCCATCACCTCTGGTGCCAGACACTCGCACGGAGAGTGGAGGCAGACACTGTCCACGTGATAGGCACGTGGGACAGAGGGGTATAAAAAAGCCGATCAGAGCCGATCTGTTTTTCATTCTTGCAAGCGAGAGACAGAGAGAAGAGAGAGAATGTGATGAAAGGAGAGAGATAGAGATCAATCAATAGCGGTATGGANGATTTTATTGAGACGTTCCCTCGGTTCTGCCATACAACACCTCTATTGCCAGACACTCGCAAAGAGAGGTAAAAGGGTGATGACGTCATCAATCGATGACTTGCTCTGCAAGCCATCACCTCTGGTGCCAGACACTCGCACGGAGAGTGGAGGCAGACACTGTCCACGTGATAGGCACGTGGGACAGAGGGGTATAAAAAAGCCGATCAGAGCCGATCTGTTTTTCATTCTTGCAAGCGAGAGACAATCCGTAAGGGTTAGGCCTCTCTTACTGCATTCCATTAATATTAATAATTAATTAGGACGGTCCCTCAAAAAATAATTAAATAAGATGGTCCCTCAAAACCTTATTTTTGCCTATTTTATTGAGACGGTCCCTCAGTTACACCAACCAGCACTCCTGATGCCATACACTCGCAAAGAGGGGTAAAGGGGTGATGACGTCATCAATCGATGACTTGATCTGCCAGCCAGCACCTCTGGTGCCATACATTAATCACCACCAAGGGGTGGTGACGTCATCAATCGATGACTTTGGTTGGTTTTTGGTCTGCTTTCTCAATCACTCACCTCTGGTGTCAGACACTTGCAAAGAGTGAGTGGCACTATCCATGTGATAGACACATGAACCAGAGGGGTCACGTGTCTAACAAAAAACACCACCAAAAACAGCAAATTTAGCTATTTTCCAAATGGAACAACCTCATCTCCAAATTATTGGACCCTCTAATCGAAGGAAGCGGATGCAACAGTTAGGCCGCGAAAAAGCGTTCCCCGGTGCCTTCTTCAAGAGCTATTATTTTCACCAAAAAGGTCATTAAATTTGATCATTAATAGCTCTCACTTTGCAAGTTAAGGTTAGGTATAGAGCAGACCAAAAATCTCCCTCTTTGCAAGTTAGGACCTAGGTGTAGAAGCCACCAATAATCCCTCTATACAATTAGTTTTTGCATAGGCTAAAGGAGGGCTCTTGGCTAAAGGAGGGGACTATAAAGGATCGGTGCAAGGCGATCCCAGCATTAATCATTGCCTATTCATGGTTAAAATAGGTCAATGCTTTTACATCCCTGTCCAGAACCATTGACAAAAACCAATAAAATCGCCTTGGTCAATGATAATGGACAAAATATAAATGATTTTGGCCGTTTGGGTCAGTGATTTGGCGCAAAAACCCGTCTATTTTCATTGACCAAATGTCCAGGATTATTGACACAATGTGTCAAAATCATTGACTTAGGTATGGGCAATGGTTTTGTCGCCCCCGCCCAGAATCATTGACACAAAAGCAAAAAAATCGCTTTGGTCAGTGATTATGACCAAAATATCAATGGTATTGGCCGTTTGTGTCAATGGTTTGGTACAATAAGGTGTCCATTTTCATTGCCCAAATGTCCAGAATCATAGCCCGGCGAAAATGGCCAGAATCATTGCCCTGGGCAATGATTTAGTCCGTTTTTTTGGTCTTCATATAGGCTTATATAAAGTGATTTTGATACATATTAAGTATATTCTGTCACTGGTCTTCATATATGCTTATATGAAGTAGATATGTAACAAAATGGAGCCTTATATGAAGCTTGGATGGCCGTTTTTGGCCATATATGAAGTAGTATAGGGCGAGGATCTGACGGGCAACTAACTACTGCACCTGTCCTCTGTTGTAGCACAGCAAATATTGAAATTCCTTGCGGAAAATCTCGCGATACTCCGTACTAAATTACTGTCAATGTTAAATATATATTATTTATTCAAAGTCAGAACCAGTGTTGGGAAAATGAGAAATTTTGGCTCCGGCTTTTTTATACCCCTCTGTCCCACGTGCCTATCACGTGGACAGTGTCTGCCTCCACTCTCCGTGCGAGTGTCTGGCACCAGAGGTGATGGCTTGCAGAGCAAGTCATCGATTGATGACGTCATCACCCTTTTACCTCTCTTTGCGAGTGTCTGGCAATAGAGGTGTTGTATGGCAGAACCGAGGGAACGTCTCAATAAAAT
>LDKF01000834.1:76102-90940 GCA_001026735.1 Rotylenchulus reniformis | reverse complement strand
GCTTTTTATAATTTTAAGGGCGGAATCCAAAGTATAGGTGGTGGAAATTTTAATCTTTAAAAAATTCAACAGTTCAAAAATTGGACATCCACTCAATCCATCGATGTTCTGTGGATATATCTGATTCGTCTCGTTAGACATGTCGGAAAAATTCTGATTCCTCTCGTTAGACATGTCGTAAAAATTCTGAGTACAATTCTGATTCTGAATAGCGCTTCCTTGGAGTCTTCTCAGCTAAATTTCTAAATTTATGGTATTTTCGGATCGAACTTTTAAGGAAAACTAAGATTATCTTAGTTTAAAAATTAGACAATAGAATATTGGGCGATTTTCATGTATTTTATAGTTTATACCCCCAAACCTGATTTTTGGTGTCCAACAATATTGAAATGTTTAATTTTAACCTAAATACTTGGTCTAAACTAAACTGGTTTTATAGACCTAAGTAAGCAAACAGTCTTAGAAATTAGTTTAGGTATTTTTTGACTTTCCAGCTCCTGATTAAACCAACATTCTACTTTTTATTGTGCATTAGACTAAAGTTGTCGAAATATCCCTTAACAACTTTGATTCCTGAGCTTGTCTAGTCTAACAAATTAACTTACTAAAGCTAGAACAAAAGCTAAGTTTAGCCCACTTACTTTGTTCCTCCTCCTCCTTCCCATCGCTCTCACTGCTGCTTTCGCTCCTCTCATTGTCCACCCATTCGTCGTCGTCGGTCTCCCAGTACGGGTTCGGGTCGTACCATTGCTTCACAAATTCCTCTTGTCGTCGTCTGCGTTCTGATTCTGATATTCCACCGTGTTCCGATCCTGCGGGACTTGAATATCCCTTGAATTCTGTCATTGGACTATCAAGTTTTGCTGCTGGTGTTTCATCTTCTGATTCACTATTCTGATATTCTGTTATTTCTGGTACAGCAAAATGTTCTGATGATCCGTGTACTGACCCGGAACTTCCACTTTCTGTTATCTCCGATGCATGGTTAAAATGATGTTCTGATGAGCTTCTCCTCAACTTTGATCTTCTATTATTCGAGCTTACTGGCCTTTTCCCATCCACTGATTCTGGTGTATGTTCTGATTTCTGGCCATCTTCTTCATCCTCAGAATTCTGTTCTTTGTCTTCTTGTTTTTTGACAGCAATAATTGGCCTCGGGCTCTTGTGAATCCAAGCTATATGGTGACTTAAAATATCCACAAACTTGTTCTCCTGCTTTTCCTCCGGATTTGTAGTGCAATTTGATTGGATCATCATCAGGACTGCCATTAAAATCAGACTCCAGGTGATCGGATTCATTGGAAATATAATATTATTTTGAAAGCTAAAATTCATAGAATTGGGTCGATCGAGTTCTCAAAACTGAACGACTAAAAATCGATGTTCAGAAATTAAGAGAAGTAAGAGATATTTAAAATTTAGATTTTTTTTTGAATTTTTGTGGGTATATTAAAGTACCTCGACCCTTAAGGCCCGGTTCTTTTGGTTGCAATATGATAAAAAGATAAAATTAGGACATTTATAGCTTTTTCGTAATTTTATTTGGTTGATATTTAGGAGGATAAAATAATGGATTTGAGTCAACTTATATACTTGGACATGTTCAATTATTTCGATGGGGTCCATAATACTTTTTTATTATTTAAATGGGTGAATTAGGCCAATTTTGGTGTAAATAACATTTATTTGGCATGCCAAATGGCACCAGCCATTCACACAAATTTCACATTTCCATCGGCCAACATACGTGGAAAATATTTTTGAATAATAAAGATCCAATGGATGATTAATGGGGATTTTAGTTCACATTTCAATTGATTGTGATGAAGCTGATCTGGCAAAAAAATTAAGCAACAGCAGGTTCGTGGGTGCTAGGGCGATAAAATTCCGCAAAATTTATAAAATCAAACCTTAAAACTTCTTTTAAGCTTGCTAGACCAAAAGTATAAATGCAAATTATGCAGAAAGTTATTTCTGATTTTTGAACGTTTTTATTTATTGAATTTCATTGAAATTTTGAAAACGGGATTACAAAAATTTTGAAAATTTTTCTTGTAAATAAATGTAAAATACATTTATATGTATGTTACCAAATTTTAGAAATATTTTTTCGTTTCAGATTTTCCTGTGACACAATTGACAATGGATTTCCACAGAAATACCGTTTTTGCCCATCCTCAATGTTGTGGTCTTCAATTGGTAAATTGATTTATCTTTTTTTATTTATCTTTTTTAAATTGATTTATCTTTTTTATTAATAATTCTTCATAATTTTTGTTAGAAATCCGATCCTCCAAACCACGCAAGGGGAAAATTATGACGATGGAGGGAATTGTTTATATTATGCAGTGCATTCATTCCCTTACCGTCCGATATTCACTATGATGACCAATTGATTGGTAAAAAATCATTCCAACGAGAAATTATCAAAAATTATTAGCAATTTTATAAATTTTTATTTTTTAGCTAAAATGGGCATCAGCGCGGCTTCGGCGGTGTCCACAGCTCTGAATCTCTTCCAAATTCTTTCACTTCCCATGGGTCCACGGGAGCTGGACCAGGAGTTGTCCAAAATAAACAAGTAAAGTACAAAACAAATTTTTGGCGCA
The DNA here is from genome assembly GCA_001026735.1 of Rotylenchulus reniformis. Classification (NCBI taxonomy): domain Eukaryota; kingdom Metazoa; phylum Nematoda; class Chromadorea; order Rhabditida; family Hoplolaimidae; genus Rotylenchulus; species Rotylenchulus reniformis. Next base: position 88,331 of record LDKF01000834.1, on the reverse strand, counting down.
TCCCAAAGAAATTCGATCTATCCCATCAAATTTATTTTTTCTATTTTTAGGAAATTTATTAATAATAATTTGACAAAAATAGTGGGATTATGCCAAAATAAATATTTTCAGGCATGTGCACGAATTGGCACCAAAATTATTTGAAGGATACGATCGGAGTGTGGCGCCAATGCCTAGAAATGGAGGACCTGTGGAGGTTGAAAATGAAATAGCAATTTTCTTTAAAAACCATTTTCAGATAAAAAGTTTTCTGTTGGTGGATCACATCGAAGAATTGGTCTGGACGATTACCTATATTTATGTTTTTTTTTATTTGGACAAATTTTAGAATGAATTTCAACAGACCCTGAAGTTCCATGGGACATTGATATTGGTTTGAGAATAAATAATTATTTTTGCAATAATGTTCATCATATATAAAATTATTAAAAAAGATCTAATTGAATTATGGCAAATTTTGCACCAGATGTGGCGCGATGATCGGCTTCACTGGGAACCAGAAGATTATGGCCAACTGGGGAGCTTGGCATTTTCCGGGTTCGACCTGACCCGTTTCTGGCAACCAGCTGTTACCGTCAAAGGAGTGTAAGAATATCGGAAAACTATACTATCAAGTCAGACATCTCTTTTTACATAAATTCAGTACGATGCCATCTCGTCAACTTGCCATGTTCCACAACACTGTTTACACGGTAAATTCAAAAAAAAATGTATGAAAAAATTCTATTAAAATTTAAAAATTCTATTAAACAAATTATGATTGTAAACGGAAAAACCCGGACAAAATCTATTTTAGTTGAAATCGCAAGGCATTGTTATTGCCGAGCTGACCATTAGTGTGAAAGCCGCTTGTCGGATCGATCTGAGCACATATCCCAATGATAACCAGGTAAATTTCTTAAAAATGATTAAATTTCTAAATTTTATCACCATTATGCAGACTTGCTTCGTTTTCGTGTTCACACCCTCGTACCCGACAGCAAGGTCAAAAATAATTTTTATGAAATTAAATGGAAAATTTGAACTCATAGTTTGCTTTTTTTCTGTTGGAAAGAAAAATATGAATAGATCAATTTTATTGAAGTCTAAAAATAATATAGCTTAAGGCATTAGACATATGATATTGGGTCGTTATTAAAAATATCAAAACTCATTATATCCTTCAAAAACTTTTTTTAAAGGATTCTTGACAAAAACTTCCAGCGATCTAGTTGTGGAGAATTTTATGCTCTATTGTTTGATTTTTTAGTTTTTCGAAATTCGATTAAAAACTTCAAAATTTTCGGGAAACCCACAATATTTGATATTTTAGAAATTCGAATTTCGAAAAAACTACCAAATGATAGAGAATAAAACATCGCATAAATTTGTTATTTTTTTACATTTTGACTTAGCAGGTTTACAAAAAAATTTGAAGAACCTTTTTGGTTTTTATATTTTTTATACTTATAAAGCCCATTATGATATTTTCTATAACGACATAGCACCAGACATATGATTATTTTATCCATTCGGTTATTCTATTTTTAGGGTCACTTTTTCCGCCACCTCGGCAATGTTTACCCGGGAATCGCTTTATGGCACAATGGCTGACGAAGTACAAAATAACGGGGAGAAGGCACACATTCTGAACACCACCATGGCTGGTAGATTTTTTCGACAAAATATAGCAAATTTGAGAATTTAAAAATCAATTTTCCAATTTTCCGGCGGCTTTGAACTGCTCGGATTGGATGTCCAGCGCTTTTTTGCCTATTCGAAAGGGTTTACCCTCAACGAGAGCGAGTAAATTTGTCCATAAAATTAAAAAAACAACAAAATTTTCTAGAGCCGAACCCTTCTCGTCCTTGACCAACACCGTTCTGCGCTACCAAATTCGTCTCCGTCGCAAAATTGGAAGTGTTTATATGGCCACCGTCTCGGCGCCTCTATTCTGCATAATTGTGTAAGAAGTCAAGAGCGAATTTTCACATTTTATTTTAATGAATGGATCCCAAAAAGTTATTTCCTTTGATTCTTTGTCATTTTTATATTAAAATTCATAAATATTAATTATATCAAAAAAATATATGGAAAATTATTTTCGAGTTTTCAGAACCTCTTTCTTGGCTGTTTCCGCTCCAAATCCGCGCTTTTCACTTCCTTGGCTTGTATATTTTTTCAGTTTTAATATATTTTTTGTTTTTAATTTTTCGATTGCCTCACTCATGCTTCTACTTCTTCAAAATGATCGAATGGCCAAATCGCTGCCGGGCGATTTCGATTCGGAACCATTTTGTGGTAAAGCATAATATTCAACTAAAAATTAATTTTTTAGTTCGTTTTTCCCGTCTTATGCTCCTCCAAATTATGTTCATGTTCGTCTATCGAATTTGGTTGATTCTGGAAACTAATCGTCTGCTAAAAGAAGAGCAACAAAAATTCGCCAAAAATTTGGCAGAGGACGAACAAAATATTTTGGCCAAGGCAAAATTTATCCGAATTTCAGAATTTAAAAATTATTTCAGTGGATCGACCGTATGCGTCCATCTTCTCTGAAAGGCCTTTCTCAATTACAATCGGCGATTCATTGGGCTTTGCTGGGGGAAACCGTATTAATCTTCTGGCTTCTGTTTTTCTGAGTTTTGGCCAATTTCTATGCACAATTAAATCTTTAGATAAAATATAATATCTAAACTATCATATCTGATTGCTTCTTATGATTTTTAGAAGTTGATAGTCACTAACTAGGAGGATAAATTATAAAATTGGGGAATTCGCATATTTTTAAATACATACCAAATTACCCTACTATGAAAGTGTATGTTTGCCTCTTTGAAAGAACTTTCGACATCAGATGGAAATTTAATTTTATTTACCAATTTTCTTTAGAATTTAAATTTAAAATTTGTGTTTTTATTTTATTTTAAATTTTTATGTCCACATTAGCGAAATATCCCATATAAGTGCAAATAGTTCTAACCTACTGGATTCAAACAAATTTCGACATTTAGGCGATGATCAACATTGTTCTTTGAATTCAAATTTTATGCGGATAAATTTTATTCTTCATTTTATAGAACAACAACAACATAAGGTGATAACTGGTAATACACTAATGTTAGTTCATTATTTGCTATTATTTCATCACCTAACGGTAAATAGTTCCACGGTAATTGCGTGGAAGTCCAGGAATGTATGGCCGACCACCCTCTATAATGCCACCGGGCGAATCAGAACCATAATCATAGTCATCATGATCGTCGTGGCGATGTGTGCTCGACGACCATTCCGGCTGCATTTGCTGGTGACTGTGTCCATCAGCCGGCCAATTGGTGTTTCGGTCGTGGTGGTCCAAGTGTGTCCCATTCCCGTGGCCATAATATCCTTCGTAATGTCCGTTTTGATATTCGCAATTATTTCCACAACTGTGATGGCCACAATGATGTTGATGCTTTTTCTTTAGCTTTACGGCCATTCGATATTCCGGATCGAACACGGACCGTCTGTAAGGCAGCTCTTTTTGCACTTCATAACGGTTGAAGTCCTGGAACTTTCCTGGCCATTCTCCTTCGTTTGGACAGTATTGGCCAATCTAAAATTTAATTAAATAAAAAAAAATAAATTATTTTGTTATAAAATTGGGAAGCAAGAGATTTGATATCCATATAGCTTCTCCCCTTTCTACCTCAGGTTTGTTGAGTCGGCACACAAATTGATAGGTGAAGTCAACACTTTTTTGGGGGGTTTCGAACCACTCGGCGGGCTTGTTCCAACCCGCTTTGTACATTTGCTTTAGAGTGTGTTCCGCATCTGCTATTGTGCTGTGTATCACGATACCGTTAAAGTGGACAATGTCCACCGATGCCCCCCTTCTTCGCATTTTATACCTGATTAAATACTTAATTAAGCTCTGCATTATATGGAAAAGAATTTGAAAAAAAAGAATTTTATTAGAGCATTTTAAAAAATTCATTTGATTTATGTGTTTTTTTGGAAAATCTTTATTTTTTTCAAGGTATAAAAAATAATGATTTTAAAATTTGAACTTTTGAAAATCAATTGTTGCATATTTTCAACATTTTTCATTTTATCTATTTTATAAATTCTGAAAAAAAAATTTAGTATTGTTTATATAGGTAGGCACTTACTCATTACGTCCGCGAGCTCCGTATTCTGATGAGAGACTGTATTCTGCAAAAAAAAAAATTTAAAACTTTATTTAAGTTCTCTAATGAAGGTAAATATAAAAATGTATAAAAGTGATTATTTTAAATAAAATAATTTTAGAAATATGATCATACCCACCCTCCCAAAAAAGGTATCCATAAAATATGGCTTTTGATCCCTTTCAAATAAATTTTTTTATTTATTCTCACCTCTGGGCCCGACAATCACTGAGCTTTCGACGATGTCTCCTGAACCTGGTGGCCCGTACACCACCTTGATCTTGACTTGCTCCAGGCGGTTGTGATCCGCTGGCTGCACAGTATAGTCCGTGTATCGGCTCGATCGCCACATTTTGGACATGAAACAGCTGAACAGACTGAGCAGGATGGCCGCGCCGATGATTGCCGCGGCCAGCCCCATAAGTCCTCGCTTCTTCCTACGCCTTGGGCCATCCAATCCACCGCGTTTTCCTTAAAAATGATTAGGAATTTGATGATCGGTCTTTTTCGATTCAACTAGAAGCTCTATATTTCTAAAGATTTTCAAATAGTTATTCATATTTTTGAAGTTAAAAATTTCAAAATTCCCTCAACAGCATCTGATTTTTAAAAAGTGAGCAAAAGTTAGAAGATCTCTAAATGATTTTTTAGCGTGAACATTCGAGTCGAATTTGAATTTAAGATTGATTGATTCATTTTTCAAGAATTTTCGTTATCCGTGCTTTTATTACTAACTTTAACTAAGATAATCAATGGTTAACTAAGATAATCAATGGTTTCAAATCCATAATCGGTTTATTTTTTTACTAGTAGTTAGTGCACATACAAGTTAGAAGCTAGCCCCGGAATCGAAAATCAAGAAAAATTATATAATAAGTCCAATGTATTAATCCAGATTCTTTATTTGACTGATAATTAATAATTTGCATTGATCCTGATCAGTGATCACCTTTTGCCAAATTTATGGCTACCCCGTCGTTGTTGTTGCTTTGGCAAGCTGTCTCCATGATCAGCTGCAATACTCTCGTCCGTCTCTTCTGTCTTTCCTCTCTTTCTTTTTTCCGCTTTTTCTCTTCCTCCTCCCTCTTTTTGTCACTCTTTTCCTTTTTCTGCTTCTCTTTCTTCTCCTTCTTTCCCTTACTATTTTCCGCTTCCTTTTTCTCTCCACTCCCTTCCATTTCCGCACTCTCTTCTTCCTCTTCGTCTTCGTTCATTTTTGGCCAAATTTTGGCCAATTCCTTCAACAAATTCTTCATAATCATTAAGTTTCCTTTCTTTTGATCTTTTGGTTTTAAATCAATCTGTTCCTTCGAGATTTTCCATTTAACGGCCAAATAATATACACTTTTAACCATCAATCGTTGTAAAGGTCCCTCCGAGAGATCGGTGGAATTTTCTGAAATATTTTTTTATTAACAATCCTATAAATTTCAATTTTAAGCAAAAGATTAATTTTTAAACCAATTTCAACTTTATAAATCTCCAGAACTGACAGTTTTATGTAACTAGAGTGACCAAATTAAATGGAATTAAAATGAAAAATCTCTAAATAAGTATTTTTGCGAGATTTGGCTTCTGCCTTTACCTTCCTTTTTCTTTTTCAGCGCTCTAAAATCATTGAGCAACTCCATGAACATCTTGGCCAATCCCTCATCATGACTTCTGACCATTGCATAACTTTGCCTCAATGTGTCGAATTTGTTCAAAAATGATTGTGGCAGTGCCATTCCCTGTTTATTCTTCGACGATTCGGATAATTTTGAACTTTTTAGACTTTTCTTCTTTGCCTCCGAAGAATCCGCCTTTTTCGGGCTTCCTTTACCGTTGCTTAGCACTCTCTCTAAGCCCCGTACAAGTGAGTTTGATCGCCACGAATTTGATCTTTTTGAATTTGATCTTTCAGTCTGCCGATTAAAATTAATTAAAATTAAAATAAAATTTTATTTTTCCACCTTAGCTTTGTCGAGAACTTCATCAGGCGGGAATGCCGTGTCCAACACCTGGTCCTGCTCGTCGAGGTCATACATCAGCGTCACCTCCCCATTGTCCTCCGTAGATTTTCCAGTCTCAAATTCCGTCTGATAAAAATTTATCCAAAATTTGCCGAGGACCAAATTTGGAATAGCAAAAAATAAAAATAATGAAATTAAGGTCGAGGAGAACATCAATCAAATGATCAACCTAAAGCATTTAGATGAATTATTCCTCGACAAGAATTGCTATACCTAAATTAATATAAAAAATGATTTTTCATGCCAAATCAGCGAATATAAATACACAAATTATTATGTAGATAATTCTTTTTTAAGTAGCGTTTTTAGGAATATAATTTTATTTTTTGTTTAAAACATAACGTGGCGATTTTTGCAAAAAACCAACCTAAATAATTACAAGCCACGCCATTCATTTATTCCATTAGCAGATATCAAGATATTTTTTATTGGAAAGCTAATAAAATCAATTTTTTACGTAATAATGCAATCTTTTTTGCAAAAAAAATCTAAAAGAAAAAAAGCAAAAAAATCTATAAAGAAAAAATCTACTGTATAAATTTTTTTGCAGATGTATTGAGATATTGAAATTAAATTAAGTTCCTGCAGCTCACAAGCATTAGTATCGAGATTTGAAAGTTTCACTGCTTTAGCACTTTCAAATCTCGATACTAATGCTTGTGAGCTGTGCATGTCATAATTGTTTAAACAATTTTTATTTTATACCTTTTAAGATATAAATGGTCATAAATATTTATAATATTACTTTAATGATTTTTTTAATCTCGATATGAGAATGAAGTCAACATGAAAGACGAACGAACAAACAATACCCAAATTTGAAATTTGTCATTTTTACTTTAATACAGTACTAAGAAAAAACAATTAAAACTAATAAATATTAGAAATATCATTTAAATTTGATCAAATGCTACTAAATTTTCATCCGAACTTATCGAGGTTCAACAAGCACTAAATCGCTAAAATAAATTACAACTTTAAGAAATGATCGCGACAAATGCCGTGAAAACTTTAGATTAATGTGGAGTGGAGCATTGAGAATGTGTTGTCTCACTGATCAGTTCTCCAAAATGCTAATTTTATTCTGATTGTAAATCTTAATGGGGGATATGGAACTTTTGCTATTATCAATGATATAAAAGATATCAAATTTGACCAATTACCATTTTTGATGCGACTGTAGGTAAGAATGTAACTTTATAAAGCAAGTAAAATGATGTGCTAGGCATTAATACTAATAACTTTTATTAATTTTTAATGATTATATTTTCTCTTTTGTTAAAACTTTTATAAGGTTTAAACTACCTATATTAATTATAGTAACTTAATAAGATTAATAATTTTTATTTGCAGATGTTGAATAAAAAGATTTAATAACATTGTCAAAATTAATTGAGGTTGAATCGTTTTCATTTTCATGCATGAATTCGCCATAAATCCATACAACTTCCATTTTTCATAAAGCATACTTTTTAAGCAAAATATAATCCTAATCAAAAATTTCAAAATATTCGTCCTTTCGGATTGGAAATATAATTTTTGACCATGGAAATAACAATTTTTTGTTTTTCCGATCAACCGAAACAAACCTGTTTTATCCCCTTTTACCAAATAGGAAAAAATCTGCTGTTGGGCATTCTTAAACGGGATATTTATTACCTTTGCGAAGCAAAAATAACCAAGCATATGAGGGAATTTATAAGTATGATGCTTTAGTACTTATGTATTTTTTCCTAGTTCTGATGTGAATATTTCATGCATTTAACAAAAAATTGTCTCGGAAATCGTGGATATCAAATTTTGACAGCGTTTGAGAAGTGACACAATTTAACCATGAACAGCTGTCAATAACGAACGAAAAAGAAGTTTGATATGTGACAAAAGCGACTTTCAAACTGATCTAAAGGGTAATCTAAATATCAGTTCAGACGACAAAAAAATATTCAGAGAACCATCCATAATCTTTAGAAACAAATTTCTTTATATTTTAAAAATTTACAAATTATTATCCGCTCCGATGGACACAGCAGGAAAGGTAAGATCTATGCAATTTTTATTATTTAATTATACATATCGGAAATTTTTAATTCAATTTTCTATGGATCTTTAACCAATTTTATTAAAATTATTTTTTATCAAATTCATGTATAAAATCAGATAATTAATTGTCGGGCGGCCATTGCATGGGAACCCGGAAAGCCACTGACTGTAGAACAGATCGAAGTTAGTCCACCAAAAGCTGGCGAAGTCCGTGTTAAGGTAATTAATAATATGATAAATATTAATTTGAATTTAACGCTTTTCAATTCAGATCCTATTCACCGGCATCTGTCACACGGATATCTTTGTAATACTAATTGAAATTATTTGAGATATGAAAAATTATTCAACTAATAATTTAATTGCATAACATAAGAACTATCTAAAATTTAAGAATTTTATAGCTATTTTTTCAACTTCCTCAGGTGACCAGCGGAATTGATCCGAATGTGAAGTTTCCGGTGATCGTAGGCCACGAGGCCACTGGCATTGTGGAGTCCGTGGGGGAGGGCGTGCACAGTGTGGCGCCTGGAGACCACGTGTTCCCGGCCCCGATCCCGCAGTGCCGGAAATGCGAATTCTGCTACTCCAACCAAACAAATCTCTGCGAAATGTTTCAATTCGGACCAGGGTATGTGAGTGATGATAGGTTGATACCGTATTACCTGTAATTTAAGGGTATACCCTTAAATTTTTCAACCCTCGCCCAAAGTTACCCTTAAATTGAAAAGAAGAAAAAAAAGGTAATTTAAAGGTAGAGGTTACCTTTACTACTGGAGTGACCGATCAACCCTATAATGGGAAAAAATCCAAGTTCTAATAAGACAGTGCAAAAAAAGGAAAAAAAAGGAACTCGATTATAAAAGGAAATCGATTATTATGCGTCTCTGACACGTTGCTATAGAACGGCATGCTCACGAAAGACCCAATCCCGCATTGTCCGGTGTTTCATTGTTGGGCGTTTTGTAATTTTGAAATCAAATTTTCGTTTCAATAATTTTCACTGTGAATTTTTCAAGCGGATTCTTGGGTCGTTTAATCACCCCTGTAGTAAATTAGAGGTTACCCTTAAAATAGAGGTTACCTTTAAATTAGAGGTAATACGGTATGTAAGATATGGAATAAAGGAATTTTATGGGTTTATGATAAACAATATAAAAGACAACAAATCAGGTAGTTAAACTACCAATTTAAGATAGAATTTTAAATATGAATTCATTTTGTTAGATAAAGATATTCCACTTTCCCAACTCTATAAAAAAGGATTCTGAAACCGAACAAATAATAGGTAATAAAAATTAAGGAACATAAATATTTATTTTCTCAAATTTTTCAGTTGCAAAATTCCCCTACAAACCATGCCTGATGGTACGGTACGCTTCAAATGTCGTGGCCAGGATGTTTACCATTTTATTGGCGTCAGCACTTTCAGCGAATACACCGTTGTCATAGAAAGCTGTGTAGTCAAGGCAAGTTGGAATGAAATAAAGAAATTGGGCAATTATCAAAAAGGAAATATTATTTGATAAATGAAGTACTAACACGGAATGAATTAATGAGTTTTGAGATTTAATGGGATGAGATAAAATAAAGGATCAGCAGCTTGAGCACAATTTCGATCAAATTGATCTCTCTATTCAAAAAATAAATAATAAAAAGAGAGATACAGGCATTTCGGTATACCTATTCGAAAAGACCAAGTATATTAATAAGATCTTAAACAAAGATATCTTAAAGAGGTCCAAATGCTGAAATTCGGTAAAATATATTACGAAAAATATCCAATATCAAAATAAAATGGTTTAGATCAATCCGAAAGCACCTCTTGACACGGTGGTAGCTCTCGGTTGTGGTTTCACCACTGGCTACGGGAACACCTTCAATGTTACTCCCGTGGCCCCGGGTAGCACTGTTGGAATTTGGGGACTTGGCGGCATCGGACTCGGAGTGATGGTCGGGTGCAAGGAGCGGGGTGCGCGACACATTGTGGCGGTGGACCCGGACCCGAAGAGACTCAAATTTGGTGCGGAAAGTGAATGCAATGGAAAAATAATAACGAAACGACTAAAAACATTGGCAATCAATTTTAAAATTCTAATCAAATAAACTAAATAAGAACTCGATGTGTAATTATTTGCTACCAATAAAATGATTTTAGGAAAAAATGAGATAAATTGTAATTACTCGGTGAATAAGTTAATTATAATCAAATTTATAATATATGTTGAATTTAGCAGAGAAATTTGGTGCCACCGAATTTCTGAGTCCAGATGACAAACCGGATGGCAAATCGGTTCCCGAATATCTGCGTGAAAAGTATGGAGGAGGATTGGACATCGCTTTTGAAGCGGCCGGAAACCATTTGGCATCGGTCTTTTTAAATGAAAAATAAACAATCAATTTATCATTTTTCATATAGAGACAAGCATTTGAATCCACGAAAAAGGGCATTGGCCAAACCGTAGTACTTGGAGTCACTGCCCAGGACATCCAAATCCCGACGAACATGCTGCTGATGGGTCGGACTATCAAAGGGGCCATTTGGGGTGGTATGTTTGCTTATCATTAACATTGCAATTTATATATGCAAATTTTCCATATTTTTTTGATTCAATTTTTATTTATTGAAGGTTGGAAGTGCCATGATGCATTACCAATGTTAGTGGAGAAGTACATGAAGGGCCAACTACCTCTGGAGGACTTCATCAGCTGGCGCATGAACAGTTTGGACCAGATCAACGAGGGCATCCAGCACATGGAAAAATGCGAGGGGTGCGAAAATTAATCAATGGGTTACAAAAAAATTCTGAATAAAATTATGTAATGTATTTTTTAATTTTTATTAATTGATGGAAAAATCTATTTATTCTCATTTTTATTATAGGAGAAATCTGCGGCCATTTAGCTTATATGGCCTTTAATTTGTCATTTTAGAATAAATTGTTTTTTATAGAATCCGAACTGTGATTCCCATGGGCACAATGCCAACACCACAGGCACCAACTCTTGTTGTAAATCAGCAACAAATCGCAAATAATGATGATAATGCAACTAAACAGAACACTCAAGAGGTGATGGTGAAGGAAGTGAAGATCCAACTCATTTGAAAATTGAGGAAAAAAATCATTAGGAAGACTTAATAAGATGACACTTAATTCACAATTTACACATGCCTAATAAACTTATTAAAAATTACTTTTGCTCTTCGTCAGTTTATGATATTTTTACTAGGATGTCGCACATAGATTTTAGCAAAAAAAAAAGAAGAAAAAATTAGAATTTTTTTAGAATTAATTTGTTAAACACCAATTCGTTTCGAATAAAATTGAGACATCTATTCTCAAATCATTACCTCTCAAATTTTATATTTTTATCGACAGAATTTATCGGCCAAAGGTTATTTTTATTTCTTTTGGGTCATTCATTATTTGTTTGCCAATATTCTCATTCACTTCGCTTACACTGTGAATGAATGACCATTTGACCCTTTTAGGGGCGAGAATGCTAAAGGACCCCTAGTTAATCCAAAACACAAACTCACTCACAGTCAGTTCCAATTCCAAGGGCCAAAATGACACAAAAATCCGCGAAAATTTTTGGGTATATTCTTTAGATTTTATTAAAAATATTTTGGTTTTAATTTATTAAATGATTGTTCATATTTATTTATATATATCTCAAGAATCACATCACCAAATCTCTTATTCTTACTACATTTCATAATACCCTCTAAACAATAAAATATTTTATAAACAAAAAATATTCGTTTTCTTTAAGCTTTAAGTTGCGATTAAAAATTTATTCTTTATATTAAATTTGAAAATCATTATTATTTTTGGGGGAAAAATAAATTTTTCCCCCAAAAATCTTATCATGAATATTTCCTTTAGTTTCGAAAATTATATTGAGCTCCTTCGACATTTGGCCATGAATAAATGAGAATTAAACTTGGAGTATCAGACATTCACTCGATTTTTAAATTACGGTCTTGAATAATAATGGAATTGGCCAGGGGATTACCCCCCCCCC